>ONZK01002142.1:3584-21783 GCA_900322385.1 Pharnaceum exiguum | reverse complement strand
CCAAAGGGTTAGGTATACCGTATACTATGGTTAAAAAAAGGGGGGGGGGGTGGGGGCAGGGGAGATAAGTAATTTGGGATGGGAGTGCTAAATCATGGCAACCATAGTCTTGAAAATTCTATATAAAAGAAAAAAAGAGTGCTTCAGTCTGGGAATTAAAAGTGCAAAATTGACAATCAGAACCGACAAAAAAAAAGGGTACAAATTTGACAATAAAACCAGACACCTTTTCTACGATATCTTCACTAACAAAAAGATCTTGTTCCTGGTGAGTTGACCAGTCACAATATCAAAACAATCTCTAGCTAAGGGAGAACATTTACCTGGTGGACGGTTTCTCTTTGTCTCTGCATGCGAATTTGTCCGAGATCCCTAATCATTAAAGCGTACAGAAATTAAGTCTAATTTCCTTAGTGCAGTATACTTCACTTGCATTTTTTAAAGGAAAAAAGAAATCTACAATGTTCTTTTTTTTTTTTGATAGAAAAAATCTACAATGTTCTTAATATACATAAAAGCTATTTTTCTTCCCAAACGTAGGACATAGATGATTTTTGTGAGGAAATATGAAAAAAGACAATAGTGCATCTTCAGACCTGGTCTGTAACAACGCCGTTAGGTGTCGACTCAATAACTCCATTGGCAGGAGGCCTAGCAATGATTCCTCGGGGTCTCAAGGGCCTTTCAGAACCTTGCACCAACTCGGTTTCTAGACCATCCTGATTCATAGATACAACAATCAGGAGGTTGAACTATTGAAGTGGACCATTGATACAAACAAAGTGATTAAAATGCATGAAATACACACCCTTTGTTTAGGCACGATGGCCAAAGTTGGCCTTATATGCTGCTGCGCAACTTCAAGTGCTTTAGTTCCACCAATAAAGTTTGGATGGGAAGTGTTTATATAGTCCATCTGTAAAAATAAGATAAGAGGTAAAATTAATTCACTTTCTCTAGCAGAAGGAACTCCACTGCAAACCAAAATCCTAACCTCCATCTCAATAATGTGACCTATTATAAGCTCTGCAGGATTAAGATTTTCCCGCAAGAATTTGCCAACAACTTCATCAATGCGCTTTCTAAGGACAGGATACCGTTGCAGCTCGCTAACCATACAACAATGACTCATCTGAAAAATTATCACCAGTTCAACACTAAGTAAAACCAGACTGCTATCATTTTAGTAAGGATTTACTCTTAACATTCTCATCAGACAGCAAAGATGACCTTCCTACCTTCACTAATTCATTGTAGACAAATCTAGCACACTGAAGACTAGGGTCCAACAACCGGGCTATTTGTCTTCGAACTAGAACTTCGAATGGTACCTGCAACCACTTACAAATAATCAACCAGACAGAACAATGGAAAGCTATCTGACAGGTCAGATACCTATAACAAAGATATTAAAACATGTAACAAATATGTCCAACTTTTCTGGTTTCTGTCAGCAATCTACAGAATACAATGGAAGACCGAGTAAAAAAAAAGCATCAGCCATGTCTGCATGTTTTCTTAAACAGAGAAAACAATGACTGACCTCTGGTGCAAAAACAGCAGATCTAGGACCCCTTGCATTTTGAATAGCGGTGCGGATATCTAAATCGGACAATCCATCACAAGGATCAACACCCTGCGGCAACATTGTGCGTCATTAAAATTCTGGCCACTAAACAGAAGTAATTTATGGAGACAATGGGCTCTTAAGAACTCAAATCCTCACTAGACAAATATAACCAGCTGACCACCAATGCTAACTCTGTAAGGGGGATTGCAAATACTGTCCAGACACTTGTCAGAGTGTTAGAGTACATAAAAATATACACATCCATACCTCTAGAGTTTTCACAAATATAGACTGGAAAATATGGTGAATACGTGCACCACCAGACAGCTCACAGGTTGAAATTTCTTCACTTTTCCCCTCCACCAAAGAGGAAAAGGCTGTCACAGTCAAACTCATAGATTAGTCTCCAGCGGCATGTCAAACATAGTACAATGGAGATAATAGTAAAGGCCACCAATTTCCCAAAGCTAAAGTATCGTGAAAGTGGAGCAAGGAAACATATGCAACGATGGGGGAAAACAAACTTCTATAAGTTCTGTTGGTGTATAGTTCACATAACAGTAAATGTAAATCTCACCTTCAGAATATTTAGATAGGATGTTAAGAAGAAGAGTTCCCTGTCCGGCCTGTGGAATATGAGGTAAGCCATCAAAAATAAAAAAGAGCACGAGTAAGAACATCTAACAAGCTTCAACATGAAATCTCATTCAGGCTCTACGGTTGAAGATAAATCACTAGCTAATTACAATCATACTTTCACAAATATGCAAAGACAAGGACATAGGCCTCGTATAATTTTATGTTACAAGGACTCGTCATTTTAGGTCAAATAGCCGTCTCGGACACTGGACACCTCGACACTGGAAAAATTCGTTTCAGGCTTAAATTTCAAGAAAACGGCCCAGATAGACACTTTGGACAAGCATATAAGATACGAACAAGGAACAACAAAGGAGTTTTGACTTTCATAATATCTACAAAACTCATGATCAAGAAAACTCAACATGCCTCTCATATTGAAGGCACTACAAACAAAGGTACAGCACATGATATTAACCAGCAGGATAGACTCCTAAAAATGCATCTACATCAATAAGAGCTTACTCTTGACTCAGGAATCTCTCCATAGCTAGCATATTCCTTCGTCACGGCGATTAACTGTGAGCTTATGCGTGCCTTCAGCGCTGGAAGACATTCTCTGATATGTTGCACCAAGATCTACACAAAATACTGATATCAAAAAAAAAAAAAAAGATCTACACAAAATACACAGTCAGAGAAGCTCATCACATTCACATGTATGAGCAGTATCCGGTCTAAAGTTGAACTTCAAGATGAGTACCTGGTTCAACTTTTTTGCCAACTTTGGAACACCACAACGGCCAGAAATACTAATATATGCCTGTTCAACAGCATGACAGAAGGGTAAATATGATTGCCATCCAACAATATATAAGATGAAATCCACGGCAATCAAATTGTAAGCCCGTCTAATTAGACTAAACAGAGCAAAAGTGTATCATACCGGGTGGCTTCGGAAAAATTTCTCTTCTGCAGCAAGTGCATCCTTAATGCTGCGATTTAACTTGATATCCTGTATGGAACATAAAAATGTTGAACTTCAACAACAAACAAACGGAAAGAAAAAATTGAAGCAACATAGATTAGGATGTAACTAAAAGTTTGAACAGACTACCTCTTGGCAGCGGTTAACTACACCAATATAACCAAGCTGGAGGGGAATTATTTTCCCAAGTAACAAATCACGGGCATCAGTACCTCTATCCATGATATCCAACTGAAAAACCAAAGACTGAACATTAACACTTTACATGTTGCAAGAATAGCAAAATACGAAACACAATGCAATGATTATGGTCAGACCTTTGTGATAACACCAATAGTTCGCTTTCCTGGACAAGGGGAAAGAGATTAAGAGAGAAATTTAGTTAACTCAGAATCAGTGCACACCAATCAGCAAAAAGGACAGAAATACAAAAGGGAACAGGTGCTACGGCAATGGAACTAACAACTGATGTTACTACTGTTCTGTGGATGCTATCTCGATTGATTCAATTGATAACAATATACACGAAGTTATGACAAAACTCTACACTACCTACAACAAAGATCTTGTCCACAAATATATGATACATCATACAACCAAGAAGAGCAAGCCAAAGGAGGAATGTTTACCGCTGGGGTCAGCATCTTGTGCTAACTTAAGAGCATCCGAATTGGCGAGATCAACATTTGCAGGTGACACAGCCAATATGAGGCAATTTTTCTTGCTAATATACTTCTTAATCATTTTGCGAATCTGCTCTTCAATATCAGTAGGCTGATCACCAACAGGAACTCTCGTGATTCCAGGCAAATCTATCAGTGTCATATTAAGAACATGCGGTGAATATATCTTCAAGTTGATAGGCTTCTCTGATATTCCCCTATTAGCTCCCGCTTCCCTCTCCGTTTCAGCCTTCACACAACAAACAAATTCATATCTCAGCATTTTCAAGTATCCTCAGACATACTCGACGTTCCATCAACAAACTTCTTATTCACCTCACAGGCTCACACTTCAAACTATACATAGAATATAAGCTCCTTCAACTATCTGTCTATTACTCTATCCAACTACATAGAATAAACATTCTCCAACAAATCGAGCATGCCAAAACAATATAACCGTCTACATATTGCACTTTCATCTAGCAATTATTAGTTGTCCTCGTTTGGGAACAATCAACTATTTGCTCCTTTTTGCCTATCTTGTATTTTTCTGTCTCAAATCAATCTGCTACTAAATATATTTTATTTAAAGGTATGGATAAATTGAGTTAAAAAACCCTCTTCTCGAGGTGGCTATTTGCTAATTTAATTTAGTCCTTTTCACTCGCACATCAATCTGCTAACTGCAACCTCCTAATTTCCCAAACAGGGCCTTAATTCATCGTCAAAAAGGTTTTCCGAGGAATTCGAGCTAACTACATATTGCATTGCCACCTACATCAACCTCAACCTCGCCGTCACTCACATTCTCATAAATTTGCAGAAAATACTACACTCAAAATTCACTAGACAACAAATTTCAATTCAATCTTAGAATAAAAAATAATTCAAAATACAGCGAAGCAAAAGGAAAGAATAAATAAATAGAAATAAAAACCTGAATTTCGCGGCGGATGAGAGAGAAATCGAAGAACTTTTGACCAGGCAAGTGAAGAAACTCGCCAAACTCATTATCATCATTACCATTAGTTTGAAAGAGCTGTAGATACAAAGGGCGGCGAGTGACGACATCAGGTCCACGTGGCAAGAAATCACGGCCACAAAGAGCTTCAATAACGCTTGATTTACCAGAGCTTTGGCTACCAACAACAGCCACCTGTGGTAAGTCGATCGACAGAGGTACACCTGACTGTGAACATATGTCTTGTAGCTTGTTCACTACTGGTATCAAGCTTTGGCCCACCATCGTTGGGGCTGACGTGGAGGTGGAGGTGGAGGTGGGGCCCTCTTCTTCGTTGTCGGCTTGCATAGTGTGGTGAGGAGAGAGAGTGGGTTTCGTGCTGGGTAAACTAATTTATGTTCTAGAGAGGGAAAGAGGTCACCGGTGGTGTTCTTTTTATTTCTTCTGTTGTTGTTGTTGTAGTTGTTTGTTGATGCGGTTTATAATATATTTTTATTTTTCTTTAAGTTACTACTGAGGAGAAGTGAAGAGGAGTAACTTTTTGCGAAAGAAAGCTACTGGAGTTGGAGGGAGGTTAGTTTGTTAGTATGAGGTTGGGTTTTTAATTAGGAATTTTACTACTATTGATAATCTGATTAGGAAAAGCTCATAAAGATTTTTTGTGAACAAAAAAAACTTGGAAAATTATTTTGCCAGCCTAGTTGAGTTTTTTTTTTTGTTTTCCCAAGTTTTTTTTTTTAGTTTGTTGTTAGATTAGAGTGTTAATGAACGATTTCCTTGAGGAATAGGTTACCTCTAGCTAGGGTGTTTGGTACTTTGGTAATCACAATGTGTTGGATTTTTTTTAAAAAAAAATTAGATCAGTTGTATATTTGTATGGGTTGTTGAGTTTTTTTTTTGGTTGAGGGGATGTTTGGGTTTTAAAATTAGGAGGTAGAAGAAGCTAGAAGGGGTTAATTGATATTTGATGGAAAATGGGAAAGGAAAAAAAATTTAAGGCATTGCACGTCTAATGTACTCGTAACTTCTAAACGTTTTGCTGGCCAAGTATTGAGAATTGTACAGCGTCGGACTCAAGGCTAGATCAACTCTCGTACACATAAATACAACCCTTGAATTGAACAAAAGGGCGATTATTTATACAACAGGCAAGTCAGCTACCTATAGACCCCATACTGAGGCAGGAAGGGAGAGTTGAGAAGGGAGACAAGGATGAACATGATCATCCACCAGAATGCTACAATCGAACATAATGTAGCGCACAGTTTATAGTAACATTTAACGCATTTCCATTCTATCAGCAGCAACAGACAGATGAGGAACAAGCATTCAGCTGCTTCACGCAATACATAATCGCTGTATATAGATGCATAAAACTAAGATAAAAATCAAGAATGAAATGCTAAAAACAACCCAATACATACAGGCAATACAGCTCATTCATTGAAAGAGAAACCAACAGTGCAGAGGAATCCACACAAATAGGAACATAATGCCAAACAAGTTTCATATATGAAACGGGTTCACATAAAATTTCTCTCGAAGTGGAAGCATAACAATACGCAGCAGCCCTTGAATATACATACTAAAAATGACGACCACTAAGATGGTTTTATGCCTCATAAGAACTTCAGATGAATCTAAGACCAGCAACTTAAGCACCCATGACAGATCCAAAGTTCCTTCTGTAATCATTGAGCATGTCAGGATATAACTGACACTTGCTGATCTCTCTTCCATAGCTGTAAATGCACTGCATAGAGAAACAGAAAGCAATAAGGCAACAATCCACAGACAAAATTTTCCCTAGGCTAAGCCGCTAAGGTATTAATCTTTCCAAATTGTGAAAGGTCAACACATCATATGAGTGCTGTTTTTAGCGAGAATTTGTGTATCAATACTTAGCAGCTACAATTAAGCAATTAGACTAACTTCAGACATTGAGGAAATCCTCCAAGCTATGAAGACCATGTATCAAAGAACATAACAAGACGAACTACAACTACTACTTTTTCCCTGCCAGTATAACTCTTCAATTAAGCAATTAAAAGATGCAACAGACATCAAAAATACCCAACGCCACCTGAACTTCCAGAACCAAGCACTTACAGAGCAATGGCATAGGACCTAAACAGTGACCAATTAGCAGAGCATCCCTGATTCTGAACATACTCTTCAACACAGCAGGAAAAACAATGTTTTTAAAACTTCGATCACTTCACTTCCTTGATCCTTCTTATGACGCTAAAGTCAAGCCTACCTTAAAGGAGTCGGTAAATCTTTCTCTGCTTCTGAAGACAGACTAGTTGGATCGAATTCCTGGTTCTACCTATAGTGCAGTGCCTTTTTTCTTCCGCCTTCAGGAGTTCTCCAGACAGGAACGCATGTTTTACTCCCAACTTTGCTTCAAATTTTCTACCTCTTACATCTGATAGGCGTGTGTTGGTAACACTTTCTCGCCCTAGTATCAAAACTGAACCAATATTCTACAAGTTGAGGTCACGAGAATCAAACTCAATTCACTTCCAAATGCTTCGGTGACTATATGTTTATCTTCTTTAGCATTATGCTTTTGTCAGTGAACTACAATATAAAAACTACCAGAGTAGGTCCAGATCAAATACTAATTTTGAACTACATCACAGAGCGCGGAAGAAGTCACTATAAGTCCTGATTTGATGAATTGGGTCCTTTTATATTTCTCTGCGTACCTCAGCCCAAAATTCAACCTCCAAAAGAACAAAGGCCTTCAAGGTAAAACTTTTCCAAAAGTTGCAACAAGGCTGCCATAGAAATGCTCTCTATAAATATGCATTTCTACCTATTAACATGAAGACACAGGATGAAATTGCACATACCCTTCCATTATACCGTCAGCAAAAAGACCTTAATATGCACTACTATTACTTTAGCTCC
This sequence comes from Pharnaceum exiguum, assembly GCA_900322385.1. Classification (NCBI taxonomy): domain Eukaryota; kingdom Viridiplantae; phylum Streptophyta; class Magnoliopsida; order Caryophyllales; family Molluginaceae; genus Pharnaceum; species Pharnaceum exiguum. The sequence goes on along the minus strand of ONZK01002142.1, from coordinate 14,104 downwards.
ACACCACCACCACCACCACCACCCCCCTCCCCCTCCCAACCGACATCGTTTAATTGTCATAAAGCATCAACACAAACCATTCTATCCCAATGCAGTGGCAAATGTAGGCTGTTAGGAGATAGAAATTTCAGAGGTAATAGAATAGCATATCAATCAATATATGCTTGTGAGGCAAAATTCCAACTTTCAATTGAAGTTGGCTTGGCATGAAAATCAGGGCAACATTATGGGCAATTTAAAGACTACAGCACAAATACAAAACATAATAGAGTAAAAACATATCACAAGTAACGTTTGTTTTGCAGTTTTTTATGTTCATTGAATAGATGAACAATTGTTGAAGAGTATTCTCCCACGTTATTTTCATGACTGCAATTTGAATATTTGATATTTTAATGTTGCTCAAGTACAAAAGAATAGTTACAGCATGCAAAAGCATTGCCTGGCAGTACAATTAATATTCAAATGCTGCAAGTCTAACACAACCTAACACACATTCATAGAACAAACAAACTAGCTCAGAATCTAATGCTATCAAAAGAAATCAGTCACTTCAATAATACAGAGTAGTAGTGCTGGGATAACTTGCCTCATAATAGCAATTTGCTTGACGTCTCAGCGGTGGATTTTTAGTCGGAAGAAAATACTATCCAGATGTTGAAGTCGCCAATCAAGTTGTCTTGGTGAGTGAAAATAGCCTCATGCAAAATTTCAGTGTTGATAATTTGAACACCTACCTACGCAGACCTATCAGGTAAATGTGCCTTAACTATAAGATGTTCTAAAACAGTTGAGCATCTCAGAATATACGCAAAGAGGGTCAACTCATTGTCAATCCCTTCAACTAGGCTGATTTCAATCCGTTTCAGCTTACTCCCAAACTCCAAAGGTATACATTCCGGCACAACCCAAACTGATTCTCTTCCAACATCAATCAAGTTCCATATCTTAGAGAGTATCAAAATTGGGCACGAGTCTCAGAATGAGAATCAAATCCCTCCAACTCTGAACACTCTTCACAGGCATCATAAAACATCTCACATTATCAAAACTCGGCAAAGATTCCACAACACGACGCAGCGCCTTAAATGTCTCTAAATGGAGAACCCTAACCCCTAAAATTCCTAACAAGCCTTAACACCCGGTCCGCGAAAGCCTTGCCCCTTTTGTTAGAAACCAAAGCAACCACATCCTTTTGCAACGAAGTCGGGTGCCTAACAAAAACATACTCCCCTACAGTTATTGAATTGTAGAACTCAACATCCAAATTTGGTGCATCGATTAAAAACCTAGTCCCTTCTGATGAACCTAAACCCGCAATCCTAACCGCTTAAGCATATCACTTTGAATGTCAACAATGTGGTCATTTTCAGTCAAACAAATACGAAGCTCCAAATCCTCCAACCTAGGTACAGACGACGACTTAAAAAGCGACCCCATTAGTTCCCCGTGGGACTTATCAATACATATCTTCAGCATTTTAAGTTTGGGAAGATTAATTCGAAAATTACCATCCTCGTGGATTAAGTGGTCCAATCCAGCGCCAAGCTCAAGTTGGACCAAATCGGGGCAGTCAAAAACACAAGCGGGCAGGTGGAAATCAGGCTGACCGAGCTTGAATGGTTTCCACATCTCTCCAAGTTGCGGGCACTACTACAGACGTTGCCTATCCAGGAAGCAACGGTAGTGGTGTGGGGTTCCCAGTCAGAGTCAGAGGGAGGGTAAGGAAAGGACAAGGAAAAGGAGACGAGTTTGGGGGTGGTGAGTTTGGAGAGGATTGTGGCGATGTTTTGTGTGATTTTTTGCTTGATATTTTTATCCAACAATTAATTTAACGGCTTTTTGATCGAGCCGTGGTGGTGGTGATGGTGGGCCTGGGCCGCTGGATGAACCGTTGCTGCGCCATTTTCTTTTGAGGAGAGAGGGGAAGGACGAGAAAGCAATTTACAAATTAGGGCTAGGGATAATTGGGGGAAATTGATTTGTGGGGAGGGAAATGGGAGGGGGGAAAGGGTAGGGGAAAAAGAAGGAAAAAAAGATGAAGGGGAGGGAAGGGTTTTAAGGTATTTTAAAAAAAAAAAGTTGATATAAGAGTGTTTAGTAAAATTATGGGTACATTTTGTATTTTTGTACAATTTTCTCAAATAAAAAACTTAGTTGAGGCCCTTTGTGCAACTTAATTGAGGGGATGTATCATGTATAGGTTGTTAAATTAGGGGTGGAGAGAGTAATTTTTGATAATTGATCGCAAATACAACAATAGTATCAGTATAATCATATCTCAAATGGGGTACTGAGGGAGTGAAGTAAAAAAAAGGCAGATATTGCATATTTTAGGGCATGTTTAACATTCACCGAAGTTAATATAGGATACCACCATAATCACAATAATTAGGGCATGTTTATTGGTTTTATTTTAATGAGTTTAAAGAAGAGTATAACCTTTATAATTCCTATAAAATGGGACCCATATTATAAAGTATAAAGATGAGTTTTAAAATCCACATACCCACACTTATACTCACAATTAACTAAATAAATGAGATCCACACATATTTTCTTTTCAAAAAATTATTTTATTCTTAAATAATATGTGAGTTTATCTAATAAAGTAGAAATTATAACTAGAGTCTAAACAAAAAAAATAATGTGTTACTTTCCCATACTCTAAAAGTATAAGAATTAAACATTAGTCCTTTAATCAAAGTAGAGGCATAACAATACGCAACAGCCCTTGAAAATTCATACTAAAATGAAAACAACATACCCACACTTATACTCACAATTAACTAAATACATGAGATCCACACATATTTTCTTTTTAAAAAATTATTTTATTCTTAAATAATATGTGAGTTTATCTAATAAAGTAGAAATTGTAATTAGACTCTAAATCAAAAAAATATAATGTGTTACTTTTCTCATACTCTAAAAGTTTAAGAATTAAACATTAGTCCTTTAATCAAAGTAGAGGCATAACAATACGCAACAGCCCTTGAAAACTCATACTAAAATGAAGACAAATTACTTAGATGGTTTTAAGCCTCATAAGAATTTCTTCAAATGGATCTAAGAGCAGCAACTTAAGCACCCATAGCAGATCCAGAGTTCCTTCTGCAATCATTTAATCAAATGAATCCTTCTGCAATCATTGAGCAACAGAAAACAATAAGACTCAAAATAAGGCAACAATCCAAAGAAGGAATTTTCTCTAGGCTAACGTACTAAGCTTTCCAAATTGTGAAAGGCCAACACACCATATGAGTGCTGTTTTATAGCGAGAATTCGTGTATCAATCAAATGCATAAAGCGATTAGTCTAACGTCAGACATTGAGGGAATCCTCCAAGCTATGAATAACATGGATCAAAGAACTTAACAAGACGACCAACAATTACGACTTTTCCCTGGCAGTATAACTCTTGAATTAAGCAATTAAGATGCAACAGATATCTTTGTCTGCTTCTGAAGTCAGACTAGTAGGATCGAATTCTGGTTCTACCTATAGAGTAGTGTCCTATTTTTTTCCCTGAGGAACTCTGTAGAGCAGTCCTGAATCTCCTGATAGGAACGCAGGTTATACTCGGTATTTGCATCTAAATTTTGTACCTCTTTCAACTGATAGGCATATGGTATTGGTAATAATTTCTCGCCCTAAACTCGTCTGTTCATCAAGTAATATTCTACAAATTGTGTCACAAGATCAAACTCAATTCACTTCCGGGTGCTTCGGTGACCACCATGTGTTTGCCTTCTTCAGCTTTATGCTTAATGCGTTCGTCACTGAACTACGATATACATCAACCAAACGTCTATTCTCCACTGAAATTTAGCAAAATAGGTACAGATCAAGATCAGATACTAAAGTTGAAGCACATCACAGAACGTGGAGGAAATCGCTTCAAGTTATGACTTGATGAATTGGGTCCTTTTCTATGTCTCTGCATAACTTTGTCCAAATTTAAACCTGCTAATAAACAAAAGCCTTCAAGGCGCAACTTTTCCAAAAGTTCCAACAAGGCTGCCATAGAAATGCTCTTTATGAATATGCATTTGTACATAGTAACACAAAGAGACAGGATTAAATCACAAATACCCTTGCCATTGTTCTTCCTGTCTCGAGTGCATAACTGCATACAGACATACAGTATTATACTATCAGCAAAAAGACCTTAATATGCACTACTATTACTTTATCTCCAAAAGCCCCCAGCTTCTAACTTATTCGTTATAAAGCATCAGCGTTAACCATTCTATCCTAATGCATGGGCATAACGTAGGCTGTTAGGAGATGGAAATTTCAGAGGCAGTAGAATAATAGCATATCAATCAATATATGCTTGTCAGACAAAAATCCAACTTCGATTGAAGTTGGAACCATAAAAATGTGAGCCCAGATCAACACAACCATTTGAGTACATGCACTAAAACAACTTAACACTCGTTCATAAAGCAAACAAACTAGCTTAGAATCTAATGCTATCAAAAGAAATCAGTCACTTCTATAATACAGAGTAGTAGTGCTAGGTAACTTGCCTCCATAATAGCAAATTGCTTGAGGTCTCAACTGTGCATTTTTAGCCAGATGACTAGAAAATACGATCCAGATATTGAAGTCGGCAATCAAGAGACCCATGTTTGAAGTTGTTACTTGAAGCGGAAAGAAACATATGTGAGAAGTGAATCTCACAAGCAGGTGAAGTCTTGGGAAGTGAAAATAGCTTCTTGCAAAATTTCATCATGTTGATTATTTGAACTCCTACATCCGCAGACATATCAGGTAAATGTAGCTTAACTATAAAATGTTCTAAAACAGCTGAGTATCTCAGAATATACGCAAAGAGGGTCAACTCATTGTCAATCCCTTCAACTAGGCTGATTTCAATCCGTTTCAGCTTACTCCAAAACTCCAAAGGTATACATTCCGGCACAACCCAAACTGATTCTCCTCCAACATCAAAGAAGTTCCATATCTTGAGAGTCTCAACATTGGGCGCTTGTCTCACAATAAGTAGCAAATCATTCCAACTCTCAACACTCCTCATAGACATCTCAAAACATTTCAGATTACCAAAACTCGGCAGCATAGATTCCACAACACTATGCAACGCCTTAAATATTGCAGGTATTCCTAACTTGAAAACCCTAACCCCCGAAACATTCCTAATAAGCCTTAACATCTGTTCTGCGACACACTGGTCCTTTTCGTCAATACTGAAAACAACCACAGCCTTTTGCAACGAATTTGGACGCCTAACAAACACAAACTCCCCCCTAGACATCGACATGGTGAACTCAGCCACCGCCAAGTTCGGTGCATCAATAAAAAACCTAGTCCCTACAGAGTAACCATACCCAACAATTGCTAACCGCTTAAGCGTATCACTTTGTATGTCAACAAAATGGTTACTCTTACCCAATATAACATTTAACTGTAAATCCTCCAACTTAGGCACTGACGCCGACTTAAAGAGTATCCTCATTAGTTTCCGGTGGGAGTCATTAATATCTAATTTAAGCTTTTTAAGTACGGGAAGACTAATTCGAAAATTGCCGTCCTCGGGGATTGAGATGTCAACTCCCAAGCCAAGCTCAAGTTCGACCAAACTCGGGCAGTCAAAAACACAAGCGGGCAGGGGGAAATCAGGCTGACCGGCGGGTTTGGGGTGTTCCACATGAAGTATAAGCCTCTCCAAGTTGCGGGTACTATGACAGATGTTACGTATCCAGAAAGCAACGGTGGTGGTGTAGGGTACCCAGTGGTAGTCAGGTGGGTAAGGAGCGCAAAGGGAAAAAGAGAATACTTTTGGGGTGGTGAGATTGGAGAGGATTGTGGTGATGTTTCTGAAGAAGAGTTCTGGGGTGTTGAAGATGTCCCATGAATCGTCGTTGTGGGTGAGTAACGAGGTATTGTATGCGAAACTGAGGTGGGTTACCTGGGTCCAGAGGTGGCGCCATTGGGTGGATAAGATAGAGGTTGATGCAGCGAGTTTGACTGGCAGGATGGAGAGGATTGTTACTAGGAGTGGCTCTGGCAGTGTGCTTATTCGGTCTAGGGCTTTGGTGCTGGTGTCCCCTTCCATTTGGGTAGGTAGGTGCTTTGGTGGGCGGGGAGTATATAGGGTTGGTGCATGGAATATAATGAGTCAATCAGTGACTGACGTTGCTAAGGTTCGTCAATCAGTGAATGGGAAATGATTTTGAGTTACTTAAGGATTCTTAAAAGAGGTAGAAGAAGTAGATTGCTCCACGGCAAATACTAACATTTGGGCATCGAGCCTTCTACAGCACTAGCCTCAAAAGCCCAGATCGAGCCTATTACATCAGTATATCGCACAGTTCAACAACCTATCAAAGCGTTCCCTTATATCACCAGCAACTAGCAACGCAGCAACAGACGAAGATGAGAGACAAGTGTTCAACTGCGTGCCACTATGTATTGATACCTAAAACTAATAGGTCATTGATTCAAAACTTAATTGCCAAAAACAAGTGCAAACATACAGCTCATTCATTGAAAAAGAAATAAACTGAGCAGAGGAACGCACACAGTATAAGAACAGCATGCTAGACAAGTCCCAAGCATTCACCATGCTTAATTTATGGATATCATCAAAATTCATAATCACATTAGTCCATTATTCAAAGTTGAGGCATAAGATTGGCAGCAGCCCTTGAAAATACATACTAAAATGAAGACCACTACTTAGAAAATAAGCCTCAAGAATCTTCAGATAAATCGAATTGCAGTAACTTCAAGCACCCATAACAGACCCAGAGCTCCTTCTGCATGTCAAGGTAGAACTGGCACTGCATTACAAAAGAGAGAACCGACAGACTGAACAACAATCCGTAGGCTTTTCTCTAGCACCAAAAACAACTAGGGGATAATCCATCATTCACTCAAAACTGATCAGTCTATAAAGCTATCAAAGAAGTTGAGTTTTTGGCGGTGAGTTTGGAGAGGATTGAGGTGATGTTTGTGTGGAAGGTTTTTTGGCTTTTGAAGACGTCCCTTGAGTCTTCGTTGTGGACCAGAATTGAGAATTTGGATGTGAAACTGAGGTGGGTTACTTGGGTCCAGAGATGGCGCCATCGGGTGGATTAGATGGAGGTTGATGCAGCGAGTTTGAGTGGCACGAGGGAGAGGATTGTCACTAGGAGTGGATCTGGGAGTGTGCTTAGACGGTCTAGGGTGTTGGTGTCCCGATCCATTTGAGTAGGTTGGTGCCTTGGTGGGCGAAGACCGAGTATTGGTTTGGTGCCAGTCTGCCAGATATGACTGAGAGTCTGCTAATCAGCCGAATGCCGAAGATTGACGTTGCCAATTCGTCGATCAGTATTCAGTCAATGGGTTTAGTGATGATAGAAGGAAGGGGGGCTCGATTTTTACGCGTTTATGATAAAAATATGTAGATTGCTCTAATTGAAACTTCCACGTCAAAATACTGCATAAGAAGGCGATTATACAACAGGCAAACAACCATTAGGGCGGGGACAGCTGAGGAGGGGGTTATGTCGACATTGTCTAGGACCTAAAGATAGTGATGAAAATTTTACATTTTTACTACTAACTGCTTGTTTCCTTTATAAAGTCTTCATCATTTGTAGACTGAGATCACCAGCAACTAGCAAGGTAGCAACAGACTGAGATGAGAGATTAGTGTTCTGCTGCGTGGCGCAGTGTATAAATTTTACCTAGAACATAAAGAGATCATTGATTCAAAACTTGAATGCCAAAAACAAGTGCAAACATACTGCTCATTCATTGAAATAGAAATCGACCGAATCCACACAATATAAGAACAGCATGCTAGAGAAGTCTGAAGCATTCACCATGCTTAATTTAGATATCATCATAATCACATCACATTAGTTCCTTATTCAAAGTCGAGGCATAACAATTTAACAGAGGCAGCAGCCCTTGAAGATACATACTAAAATGAAGACCACTACTTCGCCTTCGCCTCAAGAATCTTCAGTAATCTAAGAGCAGCAACTTCAAATACCCATGACAGATCCGGAGTTCCTTCTGCAGTCATTGAGCATGTCGAGGTAGAACTGGCACTTGCTGATGTCGCTCCCTTGGTTGTTAATGCACTGCATTGCAAAAGAGAGAACAATCAGACTAAATAACAACCCGGTAGGGCATTTCTCCATGACAAGGCAGCATGGGTTTAACATCAATTGTTTCATACTCGTGGAAAATCGCATCACAATCAACACATGTGTTATATTCTAGCGAGAACTCATGCAACAAATGTTTCGCAGCTACTAGGCAACTAGTCATTCCATTCAGATTATCCATCTTTCACTCTATAGCGAAACAGTTGATACCACTATCATTTTCTAGCAAGTAATAACTAGGGAATAAAATGCATACACAATAGTAGAAAGCACAAATGACTTACGTCTTGGAAGGCCTTGTTGTGAAGTCCACAGGCATCACCCATACTGCCAGAAACAGGTGCAGCTGACGCGGTTGCAGCCTCAGCAACAACATTCTCATGCTGGATTGTGCGTGGGCCCATGATAGAATCCACAGCCCTGTGAGCCACAGCACTTCCAGTTCCAAAAGCCATACCTACAATATCAAACGCAAATCCATTAACGTAAAGCAACTCAGAACTATTTAATCTCGACTTCAAAAGCGATCATCATACCTTGGGCAATGGTGGAACCGATCCCTGAGAGCATTCCACCGCCACTACTGCCAACAGGTGCAGGAGGAGGAGCTTGGCTCACTGAGACATAATAAAGAGAAATATCAGCCAACTAATCATTATAAAGAGAAATATCAGCCAACTAATCATTATGAAACCACCGGAATAACAAAAAAAATATAAGAAAAGAATTATCCTAGCCGGTTACTCAACAGTCTAACAATACTCAAAACCTGCCAGAAATCCGTCCATTACACAATTAACAGCTCATAACTTGATATTAAAACTCTAGTAAGAAGCTAAGGTTACTTAATTAATGAAGAGATGAACAAACAAACAGCGACCGCAATTAGATATCAATTGAAACACAAACTAGATAGCCGATAAATCCAAATGTTATTGCAATAAATCATAATATCAAAAATCATTACCACAACAGAATTCACAACCTATAGAACCAAAATAATAACAACAGCGAAAGAAAGGAGTTACCTTTCTGGGGTGGAGGGCTACGGGGAGCAGCACGGGGAGCGGGGCGAGCAGATCTTCCTGTTTAATCAACACCAAAACCAATTAGCACACATTTTTAACCAGCAAACTACCCAACAATAACAAACAAACTAGTAGCGTCACACAACAGTCATATATCCATTTAACAACATAACACAACTAACAAATAATCCAACATGCCTTAAAATTGTAGAATTTAATAAAACCAAAATACTTAAATCGAAATGTTAGAAGAAGCACTAAATTACTAAATATAATAATAAGACTAATTAACAAAATAACATTAACCCCACACTCAAATAAAAACACCCCTTTTATTTCATCACTTAAATAATGCCTTCACATAATATCAGATCTAGTTTTATTATCATTTCATAAAGCCCACAAAAAATAAAACAAAATGGGGAAAATAAGCAAGGCAAAACCCTAGAACTGGTCAAATGGGGGAAATACAAACAGAATGGAATAAAATAAAAGAAGAAATAATAATAATACAGATGTAAGAGATAGATAGAGAGGGAGGGAGGGAGATGGGGGCTAACCTCCAGAACGACGAGCCATGATGATGGTTGTTGAGAAATGTGGTGGTGAATGCAAATGAGAAATGAGATGTGAGAGACAGAGAGTTCTAGAGAGACTAGTAGACGGCGAGTTTTGGCTTCTTCAACAAGATTTGAGGTATGTATGATTAAATACACGTTAAGTCGGTCAATTTTGGGCTTTTTCTTGGGCTTCGGCACTCGCTTGGGTTCTTTCTTATTTGCCAATCCAATCCAATCCAATCCAATCCAATCCAATCTCTTTAAAATCCTTTTTCTTTCCAAATTACCCCATAACTTAGTGTATATCCATTTATCGGCTAGTCTTTCGATCTTTATCCGAATTATTATATACCAGGTATTCTTATTGAATTTTCTCTATGAATATGTTGCGTAAAGCCGTAAAGTACGCTAGGAACCAGTCAAGTTGTATTTTTCTCCTAAAGTTTTTTTTGTTTACGTACGTGTGAATAATTGAAGGACATATATAATCTAATTTGATGATTCATACTTGTAGGTCAACGTGATAGACAGGCAAAACCCATGGGTATTACTAACACCAATGAAGTGGACGATAGTCTTGTTCCATGCGAACGTCTTTACGAGTTACGTCGCCAAGTAAGTTTTTTAATGTCTTTGTTTTACCCTCTTAATTAGCTTCTTGGTCGATGTTGGTGAGTGTTGATCACTTATGAAGTAAATTGAATTGAATTTTGATTACAGATTAATATATATAGAATACTAAAGGAATTGAAGGGCGACTAATTTAGCATATTTCTGTACAAATCAGTTTATTTTTCTTTAGCTTA
>ONZK01002141.1:8432-25903 GCA_900322385.1 Pharnaceum exiguum | reverse complement strand
GGTTGTAGTTTTCTAAGAGTTAGATTGTTTTTTTTGTTAATATAATAATAATAGTAATATTTAATTTCCTACAAAATCAATTTTATTTTTTAAAATTAATTTAAGTATATTTTAAATAAATTATAATCAAGGGCTAAGATCAGTTGATATAAAAAATAAAGGGTTCAGATCTATCTAAACTATGGTGGTTCCCATGATCCCATTTTGATGCAACCACCATACATTTTTCAATAGGGTAATTTGCGGTGTACCCTCGTTGTTTCATTAATTCATCGTGTACCCTTGAGTTTTTTAACTTGGTCGGCAAATACCTTTAGTACTAACAGATACTTAACGGTGTTAGTTCTTTATTACGTGGCATGTGATAATTGGTTGGTTGAAAATTAAAATGACTTTGTTACCCTTCCTAATGTAGTCCGATGAATTTAAGAATTTAGAGTTCCCAAACTGAGTGTAGTGTAACACACACTCTTCCTCTTGCAGCCTTGCTCGATCAATGCTCCTTATTCTCCACCCAGATTGATTCGATCAACACAACTTCAACATGAACTATATGAACCCAGACACAAGTGTTTGCAACATATTTTCCCAAACAGATCCGGCCCCACGACCACCACAACAACATGCCACAAGTGATCATCACCACCGCAAGATATTACAACGCCACTGCCATATATATATTTTCAATCCCCATTTCTCTTTCCCGGTTTTGATTCCTGATCTGGTTTTCGAGAGGGAGATGACAGCGATGGTGGCGGAAGTGTGGTCGCGCGCTAGGAAGGTTATGGCGGAGCTAGGGGACGAAGGCCCCATCACCTTTGTCGCAATAGGTCGGTGGTTCTCCGCCGTCCCAACCGCCGTTGTTGCCCCATCATTAGATTTATTTGGTCCTCCATGGTGTTTTTGATCTGACTAAAATGGTAAAGCTTAAGCCACTATATTGAACTAAACTTGGTGTGAGGGAGAGCAAGAGTGATGTCAGGGGAGCGGTTGTTTAGTGGATGATTCTATTAAAGGGTTGATGGATGTCACATAGTGGTTAAGATTAGGGAAGGAAGGAGATGAATTGATGATGGTTACGAAGCCATGTTTCTCGGTTATGCTAGTAATGTAATGTACTCCTATAGAATTATTATAATCAAAGAATTTTTTATTAAAAAGAAGATATAAAAGAGAGTATGAGATAAAGGGGATACTTTTGTCATTTAACTCTCAAAATTGACGGAAAACACAACAAAGGGTATTTGGAAATCAAGTAACAAAGCTCAAGGGTACATGGTGAATTAATGAAACAACGAGGGTACGACGCAAATTACTCTATAGCTCAGGGATATATGGTGAAAAATCCGAATATATGGGTACTAAGTAGTATTTTTTTGATGTCGTAGTAATACGTACGGGAATTTATCTCGAGATGAGAATGCCTAATTAAAAAAAAAAAAACTAAGACAACTATTTATGCATTAAAATTCATAGTGAAGTTTCTCAGTCTAAATCCCATCGCAGCCTTACCCCGAAAGATCGGGAAACTGTTTCTAGAATGACCCCGAAGTTGTTAACATTATGTGGACGAATTCTCATTGGGAGGCACACCCATCACATCAGGTGTACGACCCAAGTCGGGTTCAAAACTTCGAGGAACTAGACGGGCACTCAGAAAAAACAAAGAAAAGAAACGAAAAGACACCATTTGAGTTACGAGCTACACATCCAAAGATAAATTTAATCAAACCTTATTTTGTGACCTTAATCCCAATAACAAAACTCAAACCCAAGCACTTGGCCACTTGATTTGATAACCAAAATCTAAGTTCCAACAAGCTAGTGTATCTTATTCCATCTCCCCTTAGTTGCCACTTTCCTCAACGAAAATCATCAAAATTTATGAATCCAATCACACATGCCATGATCTTAAGCTCAATTTGTTTGGTCTTCAACTCCCCAACCCCTTGAGCCTTTCTTATTTCACCCTAATCATCAAGAAATAATAATGAAGACCGAAAAAATCAACCAAATCTTTCAACAGAACAAACCTTTATCAAATCATGGGCTCTACTTTTAATGGGTCAATCTCCCATTTGGTAAAAGATTTGCGCAATCAGGTGAACGTCGATTACTCGAAACTTCTGAAAGACTACCTAGTATCAACGAAGAAAGAAAAGACAACAGTTGCGAAGAAAATTGTAGGAGCCTTCGTTTCTCATCCACAAAGCCTCGAGCCATGCTTGTTCACCTTTCAGATTACCCATCCATCGTTTTCAAAAGTTTTCCATAGCTTGTCCAACGACTTTGAAGGTTTCTTTCGTCGAAGTTATACCGTAAACACTGCAAAACAAAAATGTCGAGCTTGTAAAATACTATGATCAAGCGCCTCTTGCACTCTCAAAATAAGATATATATATAAATAGAATTCGAAATTCGATGATACCCGAAAAAAATTACCAAAATTCACAATTAGCGAAATGAGCTATCTTACTGACACATGTTGAATTATCTTTGTAAATTTTGAACTTAATTGCTGAACAGTACACTAACCAATTAACATACGGTAACAAATTATATGATACACTAGATCTCTCCTTAATTAGTAGTTTTAAATAAGACAACCTTAGCGAACATTTTTATTTTTTTCTTGATGGATTTTGCTTTAAATGAAAGACAATATTACTAGGTGTATTATGAGGTAACACTAACACCAATTCATGTAACATAAATCACAAAAGAGATCACGTTTAGGGGTTTATGCTCACCTCAACGAAGGGTATCAGCACCAGGTCAGAATCGTCTATCTTAACGCTAGCTCCCTCTGTTGTTACACTGGAACTGGTCAGGTCATTGCAAACACTTACCAAATGCTTGTATTGGGAGGTACATTTATCTTTCATATAAATGCTGCCTGAACACTGCACATGAGTCCACACTAATAAGTCATAGTACTAACACTTTTCAAATTACTACTCGTATGAATTACCACAGCCAGTATACCACAGGGCCACAGTGTAATGAACTCACCCCCGTTTGAAGAGCCGGAATCATCTCACAGGGCACAAGATTACGTTGAGCAGGCGCCTCCTTGGTCTTCTGCTTGTCATCAATTATATTGTTCTTCTGCTGGTCATCAATTATATTGTTCTTCTGCTGGTCATCAATTTTATTGGTCTTCTGCTGGTCATCAATTTTATTGGTCTTCTGCTGGTCATCAATTATATTGGGCATCGTTCCGCAGAAAAACCGGCGCAGTTTTGGGCAATTAATAAGATCAGCGTCAACATCAGGTAATCTACTACAGACACGGTGCACAGTAGAGCATAATAAGGTCTTTGTGGCCTTGTCTGACGCCAAGGCAGCTTTGTTGTCATTCCTTCCACCATCGCCATGATCAACTTTGTCATTAGGAGGAAGAGATGTAATGCTGGAAGCTGAGCAATATTTAGCAAGTTTAGAACAAGGGATAAAACCATTGCTTTGCTGTAAAGTGGAAAGATTTGCGTCCTTCTTCTGTTCCGGTTTGGCTGCAGCTGAATCTGAAGCTTGCTTTTCTCTATCAGCAGTGCCTTGAGGAGGAGCGGCCTTTGTATCCATTTGGGCTGAAGTTGGGGATTCAACAGTTGTGGTTTTACCTTCCTCACGGCTGCCATGCTGAGGAGCAACCATAGTGTCTACAGCGGTAGTGCCCTTAGGAGCAGTGGCCTTTGCGTCCCTTTGGGCTGAAGTTGAGGATTCAACAGTTGCGGTTTTACCTTCCTCGTGGCTGCCATGCTGAGGAGCAACCAGAGTGTCAACAGCGACAGTGCCCTTAGGAGGAGTGGCCTTTGCATCCCTTTTGGCTGAAGTTGAGGATTCAACAGTTGCGGTTTTACCTTCCTCGGGGCTGCCATGCTGAGGAGCAACCAGAGAGTCTACAGCCCTAGGAGAGGGTTTTGCATGCATTTGGGCTGCCCCTGTGGACTCAACAGTTACCGATTTACCTTCTTTATCGGCGTTATTGCTGCCACGGTGAGATCCAATCAGATAGTCCACAGCGTAAGCTAAGCCAACACCAATACCTAGAGTAACACCTATAACACGCATAAACTTCATTTATTGTCTCTCTTACAAATTTTTCAAAAATAATACAAACAATCAACGCCATCCATGAATCAATGTCAAATTCATCCACCTTGATTTGATTTTGTTTTCTTTGTTAAAGGATTTAACTTATATGATTTAGTTTTCTTTGTTAGGGATTTAACTCAAAGGTGTCAGCCAAAGCAAACGGAATCCTTTTTAGTTCATGCGAATGAACCTTAGAGTCGATATTTTCTGCTACTTGGATACTGCAGTACTATATATCTACATAAATACATTGATCTGGATGCATACCGTATAATACCAATACTATACTATTATGCACATAAAGGACATACCATGCGTCAGATATTTGCCAATACCATCTCCCATTGATGAGTCATCTCCTGCATAAAGAGAAAGACATCTTAGAATGTGCGTGATTACGTACTAAGAAAACAACCAAGGCACATTCTTCACTCTTTTTAAGTATCGACCTTTTTCTGCTTTTCACAAAGCCTGCTAGCTTAGAAAGACAGACTTCATTCATACAGAAAAAAAAAACATGATTTGATGCAAGAAAACTGAAATTTGAGCCGAAAAACACAACGTTAGAATTTTCTTTGACCTAGGTACCCTGCAACTCCGTTAGTAAGTACTCGTACTAAATAATTTACCATCACCTACCATACCAAGAAGTCCTGCAGTTTTTAATGAACTAGAAAAAAAGACATGGAGGTGGCAGAACATAAGTTAAAGGTAGAACATTCTGAAATACCTGACATGATTAACGATTTAATTTTTCTGCAGAAAAAGATTGGTAGGAGGTAATCAATTGTAGGTTAAGAGTGGAAACGTAGTAGGAGTTAGAACTTGGGAGTCCTAGTTGAGGCTTATATTGTTTTTTTTTTCTCGTGGAATAAGAAGCCTAAGCTCTGTTTATGTCTCCTCCCGGGCCATTGTAGAAAAATATTGGATAAAAATTAAATATTTAGTTCTTCATAAAAAGAAAAGAAAAGAAAAGAAAAGAAAAACATAAGTATGTTTTTTTTTTAAAGCAATTTCATAAGTATGTTTTTTTTTGTTTAATACTTAATGATGAAACAAAAGAAAAAAAAGGAGGTATCACTGACAGTAAATTGTCCTCCGGAAAAGAACTCTCTTGGTAGTTTGACAACAGAAAACCTCATAACCTCACAAAGGAAAAATGTACTCAAATGGCGGCAAAATTTCATTTACAATACGGATAATGTGTAGAAATACAATGCCTTGATCCGGAAGGATGGCATCCTCTATGAATCAAGCTGTGATATTTCGACTCCTAACTCCTCAGAACTCTAGGACACACAGGTACAAGCTGTCAAGCAGTGATATTGTCTGACCCGAGAAGAAACATAAATATCCCACCTGCCACTGCTACATTGAGAGACTCGAAATGGTCAGACATCGGTATGCTTACCAGTTCACAGAAGTCTTTAGCTTTCCCTGAAAGGCCGCTTCCCTCACTGCCCAGAAGTAAGCATAAGGGCGTATAAGCTAGAGAACTTGCAAACTCTTGGGACAGCTTAGACACTGGCACTGCTTTGCTACTGCTGTCAGGGTGACCAGCTAGCAGCTTCAATTTAACTTCTTTGCTAAAAGATTCCAGATGTGTCCAACTTCCTGAAACAATTGGGAGCTGGAAAGCAGCTCCTCTGCTAGCCCTCAGCGCCTTCTCATTGAATGGATCACAGCACCCAGGAAGCAAAAACACACCATTCTGTTTCACATATAACAGCAAGCATGTTCACAGCTAATTGAAAAGGTACTACTGGTCGCTTCAAAGTAACTGAGAGAATATAGCATGAGAGACTGCAGATAATGACAATGTTTCCACAATTCTATTGACAATCAGATATCTAAGACTATTATATGAGCTTATTAGTTGTTACTTGTTAGTTGTTACTACTTCAACAACAGAGCATAAATGTTAAAATAGCGTTTGCTAGCACTACAATCAAGACTCAATTGGTACAGATTTAACAGAACAGATATTGTAGAGCTGCACAGGTGAAGTGAATATTGCATTACCAATCAAGTTTCTGCAAACGACACAAACAGGTCTGCTGCAATGACAAACATGAACTCCTCTTTCCTCACAACAACCAATTAAAGATGGAAATGTCCTCACCCATTTAAATGCCAATGCTGATCTAAGCAATGTTCCAAGGTTCCCAGGATCCTGCAGACAGTCACAACTGATTTTTAGGTCAGACATATCTGCTGAATATACAGAAAACAGTCTAAAAGCAGGCAAAGAAGAACACACACTCCAAACTACAGAGTACTATCACATGACATTCGAAGGCAGAAACGATGATTCCCTTTGAGCACATAGAAAAGTCATCCTTACTTCCACCACTCCTTAGAACTGATAATCAAGGAGGACGCTAATGATTCATACGCAACCAAAGAAACCCATAATTATAAAGTGAAGAGCGGGGTGTAAACAACAACCTGTATCCCTTCAAGCACAAGAATTCGATGACATTGTGGAAACCAACTTTTACATTGGTTTGCAAGTTGGTTATTACTGTCATTTAAATCCACAAAAGTTGAAGGATATCTCATGAGAGCTACAGCTTCGATGGACTCAATCGATTGCACTCCGGCAAGTTTCTTCATCACCAATGAATTGACATATACTCTTTCTCCAGGAACTTCACATAAATCTTGAGGAATATCCACTTTATCAAGCAGAAACAGGCACTCTATTGAAGTTATCTGCTCAGGTTTCAACTTATGAAATTCATCAATTTCCCTGCATAGTACAAAAGGGTTCAATTTCTCATCATGTCAGGCCACACTAGTGGATACCATTCAGTGCATTATTCATCATTTAGGCCAAAGTTACGTTCTTTGAATTCACCTTAATTTTCTGAATACTAATTACATCACAGAAAATCAAGAAACTAAATGATAAGTTAATAACTACCCAGTTGAACAATTGATAATTGGGTATTAACAAAAAAGAAGACTTTTCTATGTGACCAGTTGAAATTAGCAACAGTTCAGAGCAAAATTCAACAAACCCACTTCATAAAGACAAGAATAAGTAACCTTAAGCTCATTAAACTGACCCAAATGGTCAAATTCAATAAACTGAAAATAAACCCAACAGCACAAGCCCAAAAAAAAAAAACAGAGGAAAATATATAACCAGAGAGCATAAAGAGAGAGAGAAAGAAATAGACCTGATGAGAGTAGTGCCAACGATGAGAGCTGAACCATGAGAGTGACGATAAGAAGAGCTTTGGCGGAGCTTAACACAGTGTTTTACAAATGGGTTTGAAGTGCTTGTGATTGTCTTTGCATTTGCCTCTGAAACTGAGCAGTTAATGGTGTTTTGGTCCAAATGTTGAGATGATTTTATGATGTCAGCGCCCCTTTGGTGTCTTTGCTTATGGTATTTGACTGCTGTTATGGTTGAAGTGTTTGGAGATAGACCAAGAGGTGTCTGGAGATTCTGGTAGCAGTATGAGCTCAAACATTGCATTGTCCTAATTGTATCTCTGTGCTCCGCTCTCTCTCTTCAACTCATGTTTCATGTACAGTTTTGGATTAAGAAGGCTGTTGTATATCAACAAGATAATAACACAGAAAGTGAGAATGATAAAACACTTTTCTAAAACCCTTACACACTTATAACACGTCATGAAATGTTTTTTTTGTCTGTCTACTAAGAGAAAATTTATGTGTCCCCTGCAAATTGAGAACATACTATGAGAATTTCTGTAAAATTTTGGGTACTAGTCGGAGAATCTACCTCAATGAGAATCCCCAACTTTTATTTACCCCTTTACAGAAAAAGGTACTAAGAGAACTATTTCTGCGTCAAAATGAATAGAGAAGTTGTTAACATTATGTGGACGAATTGCCCTGATTGAAATACGTTTGAGATGATGAAGGCATATACAATCCTTCTGTAGGTAATCGGTCATTTTCACTCTGAAAATTAGGTAAATAAATTTTCTCCGATAATGAACCTACGCCTGCATTCCCACTCTGAGATGAAGTTTCGGGTAAAAACATCATCACAGAAGCTGCAGCTTCAATTGCATCATCCCCCTGACCAGGAGATATACTGGTCTGCATCTCGGATGTCATAAGATTATAGGCTCCATCAGAAGAATGCTGCAAAATCGCACCATTCCCTTGACAGACATCGTTGCTCTGCTGAAAGGTTGTTGACATCAGCCCTCGATCACAATGCATGTCCAAAACAGTACCATCAAGTCCCTGATGTATAGGCATGTATGACCTTTCTGCTGATACCTTAGCGACTTGATCACTCGATGATTTCCCATCTCTTGCGTGATCTGAAGGAGTAATCTCAACATTCCATTGTGATTCCAAATCACCATTTACGGGTGCTGGTCCTAGATCATGCCTTTCTGAAGTTTCGGGAACTTCAAAACAAGCCGTTGACTCCGGAGTCATGTCTTGATATGTCTGAGCATTCAGCGAGATGCAATTCCTCTCTCTATCGTTAGGCACACCTGCCATGCCTGGTGATGCTGTGGTAAGAGCTTGACTCGACATGAGTGCTTGTGGAGTTTCCTGGTTTGGCAAAAACCCAGATCCAGTCAACAATGCAGTTGATGTGTCTTGGTTCAATGTACCATTATTGTTGTTCTGTGGCCTTTCCAGGTTTGTCATCTCTCTAACTGATGGTGGAGGCACTGAAGATGAGGTTTCACCTGTTGAAAAAGCAGCACTTGATGATGAAGGCTTTGTCACTGAAACGGCTCGTTTTGTTGCTTGTCTGTTAGAGAAGGTCATTGAACCTCCAGCCGGTAGGTCCTTCCATTGTTGGGCCACCATTTTGACTTGAGTATAGAATTGAATGCCAGCTTTCCCTGCAATTTGAAAAGTGGTCACATGATGGATTGTGTGTGTACGTGTGTGTGTGAGTGAGAGTGAGAGTGAGAGAGACCACAGAGATTTAGGTCGCCAGTGGAAGATGACATCGATTCCGTAGAAGAAAATGGCAATGGAACTGGGACAGAAACGTTTACTCCAACCTGGATCAACCAAAAACGTACAAAGGCACAATTCTTATAATTGAACCAAGTTTATTATATATTCATGAAGTTCAACGTAAACGAACTTACCAGTCCAGCATTGACCTTATTCTGAAATTTCCTAGCGGACACACCAGACGTCGTAAATATAGATGCTCGATTACCAAACCTGCACAAGATAGCCATTCCTCAACTTTGATATAACACAAGTTGATGGTGCTGCAGAAACTGTAATGAAAAGTGAAACTACTCTCCTAAATGTAAAAGCAGAATTTGACTCTCTTTTTCCTCTAATAAAATTACATCAAAAAGGCTGCCTGTAGAACAAAACTACGTAAACAAAATGCACAGAAAGAATATCACAATGTGAAGCATCACCCAGAATGCTAAAGTATAAAGTAGTATTTGATAAATAGAATACCTTTGCTGGTTGATGATGGTGATGGCCTCTTCTAAATTGTCAACCTGCCAGTAGTTGGTAAATTTGACAGAAATCACAAGTTCCCACATTACAATAAGAGAACAGAAACTGCAAACACAAAGAAGGGAAAGGAGAGAGCAAGAGATTAAAGAGAGAATTGAGAAATAACAGAACCTGCAAACACAGTAGCACTGGCCCAGATATACATTCCTGATCAGAAAGAGTGGAAAGTTCAGAGGTTATTGTATCAGTCATGAATCATGATAATCAAGAAACCACTTTCTGAAAACAAGAGGTAAAACAACTGTACTGTATATGAACCTGATAACACTCCATGCTAGTTGTAATGCCACTCAAGATCGTCGGACCAATGAAATTTCCCAGTTCATATCTCGGAACCTGGTAAGACCAGCATATGATGCTTTAATAGTCACAGAGAAAAGCATATTTATTTGAATGTAAAGGAGAGTGGATGGACTACATTCCCAAAAACATCCATTACACTGCACAGATTTAATTATCCCACACAAGACAAAAACCTACCATTATGTCTCTTCCATCCAGGATAACACTTGCCCCACTTTCAACAGCAGCTTGCACTAAGCTACATATCCTCTCCTTCACCTGCATCAATTACAAGCAAATGTCTGAAACAGCTACGGAGTTCTGCAGAGTTCAAGAAAAGACGTAATATTGTCTGAAGAATCACTAAACACTAGCACACATCAGAAACCAAAGTCTCCTTAACTTCAAAGAAAATCTTAACACTATTTACGATTAAGAATACCTGTCACAAATCAGAAACCTTGGGCTTTTTGCAAATTGGCAACAAGAAATTACTAATTTTTCAAGACTGGCAAATCAAAACTACAGAACTCAAACAACAATGTTTTTTTTTCCGTTCTAATATAACCTGTTGGTTAGCTACTGGACCAACATCTGCAGTGGCATCTGTTCCTCCATTAACTTTCAGAGATTTAGTACGTGTGATAAGTTCCTCCTCCCTGCAAAGTTCAAAAGATAGTCTAGTTACATCGCAGCTCAAGCACAAAATCACAAATGCACATAGGTATTAGGTAAATATAACACTAGACAAAATGGCAAAGCCACAAGCAAGAAAAACAGAAGCAAGGAAACAAACTGGTGAGGTCAAAATACCATGGTGTTGAGTTTCCGACAAAAATAACAGTGCTGAGAGATCTACAGCGGTCTCCCCCACCCACAAAAGCAGAAGCAACAATAGCATCAAGAGTAGGATCTATGCACGCATCAGGCATGACAACAGAGTGATCTTTGAACCCCATATTAACCTACAATGAAGATGACAGAAAACATTGAATGGAGAACTCCAATAGCCAATTTCAAATTGAATTATACCCTCTTAGCACCGAAGAAACACAACAATGACTAAAATTTGATCAGATGAACTCCAATTGCAAAGGAGCTGCTTGTTGTGTGCATGAAATGAACAACAAAATCAAGGTCCATTCCAAGAGCAACAACAAACAATTACTCACAGCACTCCAGCAAAGCCTACATAGTCCATTTAAGGGTAGAGAGAAAAAACTGGTGAATAACAGTAATATAACCATTACAATAAGAAAAATAAAAGACGAAGCTGTGGACTGATACAAAGTCAAGGGTGAAAATTTGCACAGTCAACACAGTAAACAACATGAAGATTTCTCTGAAGATAAATTAAAACAAGTGATTCAACTTTTCATGTCATACTATGTGAACTATATTGATGCTGGCTATCACAAGCCTGCCATACTTTTCAGACAACTTCAAACCAATAACAATAATGAGAAGTAGTACAACACAGGCATTCAGACGGGAGAAGCTATTTACCTGAACACGTTTCCCCCTAGAAGCTGCTTTGGCATATACATCCATACCACCCTATAATGAATTATATTTGCAAGAAAAAGGACAAAAATGAGAATCAGCCAAGGCTGGTAACACGGGCACGGAAGGCCACTTAAAAATCACAAAAGAGCTTTGACATCGAAAAATCTCAACAATCAAGCAAGAGCTTAATAAATCAGTTTAACAATAATGACAACCTAGCATATTGACAGGGATGGGGTAACTTTAGTCAAATGATGTTCAGAAGAATGTTCTATAAATGATTCTAGATTGCAGAAATAATTTATTGAAGAGGAGCTACAATTCATCTCCATCTCCAGTGCGTAACAACTAACGGCACATTTCCCCCCAAACCCCCAATGACCTCATGCAGAAAGTGCAACGTTGGGACAGGCAACAGATCTCGTAGAGCAATAAAAAAGGGACAAAGTGCAGAAAGAGTATGGCAAGAACTTACAATATACGAACCAACAAATGATATGGCTTGAGTGTCGTACGCTTCACACAATAGTTCTATAGCATCCTGAACGTTTTCAAAGGATAGAAAAAAAAAAAATCAGGGAATATATAAGCAGTTAACACTTAACAATGAAAAAAATGTAAAGCAACCACCCCAAAAAAAAAAGGAGTAACCATGTGCTCTGGATTATATGGTATCAGAATCATAAAAGCAGCTAGTAAAGGCTTACATTTCCTCCATGAATAATATTAAGGACGCCATCAGGCAAGCCAGCCTCAACAGTCAATGCAGCAAGCTTCATTGAAGCGCCTGACATAAAGCAAACCAGAATTTAGATAACAGATATCATTAGCCTCTCTAGCTAGGAGGAACTGGTGTACTAGTAATCATGGATGATCAACACAGACATGTCATTAAGCCTGTCCCATTAGACCCTTTCTAGAATAACAATTTGGTGCATCAAACTGAACAAGAAGGTCAGACCATGAACAAGTCTGGCAAAACTACCAAAATCTTCAGAATAGCCTATTGAATTCAGGAGCTATAGGCAGTCCGAGCAAGCATCAGGTGCCAAGTGCAAGAACCGAGTTTACGGTAAAAGAAAGGATAAGGGAAAATGCTGACAGAATGCCGATTCTCATAATTGTGTGCCTAATAAAATAACAAGAAACTTATGCAAAGACTCTCCCTAAACAATAAGATCAATATCGAAAATCAGACGCAGAAACAGTGCATCAAAGAACAATGTTAAATTTCAAAATGTCTAACACAAGGAACAGACATCTATAGGCAAGTGCTTTAGAATTAATTCACAATCCAAGAGAAGATTTAAGGTGTGCAACCAGGTGAATAACACTAAGCCAGTGCAAAAACAAAAAAAAAAGCACCTGCATTTATCTCTGATGGCTTTAAAACATACGTATTTCCGCATAAAATAGCCACTGAGAACATCTGCGAGATTAAAAAAAAATTAGTGTACCACAAGAGAGCGTAAACAACTGATTAGTTCTATATCAAAGGAAAGATGATAATGTTCATGATGAAATATTTCCAATGATTTCCCTCCAGAAGTAGATATGGAAAAGAATTTAGAAAAAGAAAGGCACATCATAAGATTACTACAGCTTACATGAGCCACAGCTGGTAGAATGCAAAAGTGGTGTTCAAGAGCGCTAACTTTTGTTCTTTCTTTAGATTATGGAATATATATATAAATCTCAAAGAAAGTTACCCTTCAGAGATAATAAACCTCACAGTTAAATGGTTTCAATTTTTAAAGATTCTGTTGGAGGATAGTAATTGGGACATCCTTAAAAAACACTCCAGTGTTAGCCCATAAAGAGGTCAAATATAAAAATTTG
The DNA here is from genome assembly GCA_900322385.1 of Pharnaceum exiguum. Classification (NCBI taxonomy): domain Eukaryota; kingdom Viridiplantae; phylum Streptophyta; class Magnoliopsida; order Caryophyllales; family Molluginaceae; genus Pharnaceum; species Pharnaceum exiguum. The sequence goes on along the minus strand of ONZK01002141.1, from coordinate 12,682 downwards.
TTATCGTTTGTTATTCCTTTGTGAGTGATTGATACTACATAATTTCTCTTTTGTCATCATCCTTCCATTTCTGAGACAAACATGAACATCTATTACATTTTAAGATGCTTATAAACTAAAGGTCAGTGACAAACAAGCACATAGCCCTAAGCCAGAACACTGCAATTTATACTTGCATGACTGCCAGAAACATTTTATATTAGGCAATGAATTGACATCTTCCATACAACTAGTTAAGTGAAGATAGAAGCATACCCACAAAGGGAATGTTGCAGGAAAATCAGGATAGCAGACCCCAGCGCAAACACCAAGAGGCTCCATAACAGAGTACATGTCAAACCCTTTAGCAGTATTTGGAGCAAAGTCTCCAGCCTGGAGAGCCATAGAGCCACATGCATGTTCAACCACCTCTGACCACAATACAGGTGCCCAAGAAAGATATACAAGTAAATAGTTGTCATTGCAATCCAATTATCTTCCAAACATGAAACAACAGCATATGTTCACTTACCTAGCGCAGCAAGGATATCAGAAAGAGCAGCCTTCTTAGTTTTACCGAGTTCTGAAATAGTACACAATGCAAGCTCATCCTGGATGATGAAAAAAGTTTTAAAGGTCAGACTGGACTATGAAAATGCTACAAAGCAACTCAATAACTAGACAATAATTTCTCACAAGGTCCCTGCGAATGAGATCAAGGAGCTTGAATATGATGCGCTGACGAACAGAAACGGATTTTTTCTTCCATGAAATAAAAGCTTGCTTAGCTGAAATAATAGCATCTGTAATTTCTTCATATGTTGTTGAAGGCACTTGAGACACAATCTCTTGAGTAGCCTGATAGGAAATTCATGAGTGGTATCAACATGAGCATCTAGCAGGAAAGAAGCCAAAACTAAGCAAGTAACCAACAATAAATGTGCACTCACAGGATTTACAACATTGACGAGAACACTTCCTAGTGATTCCACAAACTTTCCACCAATGAAATTGGAAATTTTCATCTGCAAACAGTCAATATTGGGTTAGCTCAACTCCAAAAAAAAAAGATGAACAATTGATACAGTTGTCCCCCTGGAAGAACCTCCAACTTATACAACGGCACCAATTTCCATATAGGAGCGATGACATCATTCCACCTTGTTTTCGAAATTTCCATAAGGGGCACATTATACATTCTACAGTAACAAATGGTTGCTTGGGTCTGCGCACAAAATCATCTCAAGAATATAAAATTGAGACTTACTTGACGAATTCTATCACCAGGTGCCAGCTCTAAAATCCTCTCCACAACAGCAGACGGATCAGGCCTCCATGACTTAAAACTTTTCTCTGCAAAAACAACAAGAGGATAGTCCATTAGAACAAGGAAACCATACCGCCGCTCCACCGACACGGAAAATCAGTAACTACGCCGCACCTGACAAAGTTCCTGCACGAAGTTTCTGTTTTAAATTGTATATATGCCGAGGAGTAGATTTTAACTGGGGATTATTTTCCTTGAGTGTTTTCAAAACATCAACAGGTTTGGCACCTGCTTCACTCATTTCCTTAATAATTTTAAAATCATCCTCATTGAAACGACGGCTAAATCGGTGCTCAGTCATATCCGTCAGAGGTTCATGATTATGCTGCGCATTTTTCACTCTAAGAGTCCAAAAATCTTCATCAAGATCCTTTTTACCATACACTTCAAAAGGACAATTAATGAGACGCGATGGTTCTTTTCTTTTACGCTTAAGCTCGCCAGCCTTGCTTCTGTTGCGCTGATACCCACCCCTATCACAGCCAAGAACAACATCTTTGTCTTTTTTCGACTTCTGGATAGTCACCACGTACCCTTGGAATACACCAAAATCACGAACATATGATATAAGCTCCTCTCTGTCTTTAAAAGTTCCTCCTCGTGGAGGCAGCAACATGTTTGGCTGAATATTGTCAATGGGACTTGCCATGACTAATTGAGAGCCGATAAAATATCTGACACAAAACATCAAACACTCAATGGTTACAATCTGCTCACCAAAAAGTTCCTCTATAGGAAACACGTTTAAATGGTCAATCTTATCAACGAGCTTTTGTCCATTTTGGTTCGCGTTAGCCAACCATTTTTGGGACTAAGGCCTTGTTGTTGTACAAGGCAAGTTTTAAATGAGGAAACCTTACAAATAAACAGACCCAAAAATAAAACAATTTTAAACAAATGACAAAAATTTACGTAAAGCCACAAACTCTTGTATGGAACTAAGAGAGAACAATGCTACAATCATTTAACAATTACGAAACAATCTTTTTCATACAAAGCACTCTAATGCACCCACCCCCTTTTTCCACACTGCCAACACGAATAAAATCATACATGCTCCAAACTTCAAAGGGATGGAACTCATTCAATAAAAATGTGATCAGATCAAAATCATCAAATTGACTCTTCAATTCACCTTAGCTCCTCAACTTACAGTACAATTAGTTCCAATAATGTCTCACTTTCTAAAGCTAAACTTTACTCAACTGAACCGAACTCTAGTCATAAAAACTCGAAAACCCCGAAAACTGTCCCAAATTATAGAGACAGTTTTCGCTGACCGGAATTATTTGTCCACTCGATAATTAAAATTACACTAACAAATTCACAACTAAATTTGGACCGAGGGAGTACATAAATATTCAATGATCCTAATTAGAATTACAACATTTAGTCACTTTTTGTCATTCACACACTACAGATATATAGCAATGACCGCATATTATTAATTATTATAATTATGCTTATGTAACATTTGTTGTTAAATAACAATGTACCACTAGCATAAACGTTCAATTAAATAGAACAAACGATAAATAAAAAAAAAACAATTGAGAAAATTGCGAAGTGAGTAGATATTAAAGTAAAAGGAAATGAAAATAGTAATACCTAGCGATCGGAGTTTAATTTGAGAGAAAGGAAAATAATTATTCTCACTGAAGAGAGTGAGGGGGTTAGAGAGGAGAGAGAAGGGAGTAGAGGAGGTTAAGTCATTTTTCAGAATTTGGAGGGAAGGAAGGAAAGGGGAAAATATACGCAGTAGGGCAATTCTTTTTGTTTTTTCTTTTTTATTTTGAGGAGGAAATGATCGAGTAAAATTAATGGCTGGAAGGAGAGAAAAGTATTTGGGGGAAAGTTTATGAGGAGAAGCTCGGTGAGCACTAAGGGCACGCGTTTATTGTGAGGTCTGAGTTATTTAGTCACGCGTTTGAGAGGAAGGTGTTGTGTTGGTAATTTGGTATTGGAGGCGGTGTTGAGGTATTTAAGGCGTGGATGTCACGCAGCACGGATTGAGGTTGGTTTGTGTTGTTGAATGGAAACTTTGTGTGGGTAGTATAGGGATTTTGGATTGTGGGTAGTTGGTGATTAGGGAAGTTTTGCTGGGGATTTTGAGAGTGGGAGTGGCCGAGTGGGAGAGTGAAAAAAGCAAAGTGTATACTCAATTTATAAACAAATTCTACTGTGCTCCCGGGAGTACGTAGCAAGGTACTCCCTTAGACTTTTATTTTTAAATAAAAAAAGAAGAAAAAGAATCTAATTCCTTCTAACCCAGAGTACAGTATCTCTCCTGCCCACTCAGGCCTCAGCGTCCACTCTCTCTCCATTCTCACTGCCGACCGGCCACCTCCCCAGCCTCTCCCCGATGCACCACCACCCTCTAACGTTGTCGTCTTTCCGCCATCACCATCCTAACCCGTCGACCACCGTCACTAGATCCAACCACCCAGAACTCTAAGACAAACCACTCTCTCTCAAGTCATTACCATTTCCCGTCTCCGGCTAGTCGTTACTGCCATCCGACGGTCACATGTTACCTACCAGACCCCACTACATCATCACCAATTCACCATCACTGATTTCTGTCATCATCAACTCACCACACTCACACTGGATTTGTGACCCCCTTTCGAGTATAATTTGTGACCCCTCAAGCATATTTTGTGAGTCCCTTAGTTTAATTTGTGATCCCTTTAGTATAATTTGTGATCCTTCAAGTCCGATTTGTGACCCCCTTTATATACACAATATGATTTCACGATAATATAAGAGAGGAGAGAGAAAGGGTTTGTTTTCGAAATGGGGATATTTCTTAAATGATACAACAAGATATTTGGATGATGATTTATAATCTGATGTTTAAAGGATTTAAATAGATTCGTGTTTTTTGAGATGAGAGAGAAAAGAATTGGAGCTTTTTGTTTGAGCTGAAAGAATGGTAGGCGTG
>ONZK01002140.1:49967-62616 GCA_900322385.1 Pharnaceum exiguum | reverse complement strand
ATTTGTACTGGCCTTGAGGTGTATATAAGTAAGTGGGTGCCCTCCACTCATTGCCAATTGGTTTTGAGTTGGATCCTCACAAGCTTATATCACCTCACATTGGGCCCAAATTTAACAGAGTGTAGGGATAATATGGAAGCTGTTTCATGGTGGGAGAATTTCGGGTTTGAAACACCTCGACTTCAAAGCTTAGCTATCAAGGTTCTAAGTCAGCCTCAGAGTGCAGCAGTATTTCATGGAGATGATTGGAAATGTGATAATGCGCCATGTGGAAAGGCTGTGCAACGGTTGGGTTTGGTTGTTGAAAGAGCGAAAGACTACGTGTTTGTGAGGAACAATCTGAGGCTACAGAGCCTTAAGAAAGGGAAGGGAGTGTCTCAATATAACAATATGGTTCAGTTTTCGGGGCCTGATGATTTTGATGGAGGGTGCATTTTCGGAAGCCGTGGAGGGGAAACAGAATAATTTCCAATTTTCCATCACCAGTAGCAGGCTAGCAGCAATTTTCTGAATTTTGTTTTCCAACAGTTTGGTATCAGCGTGTGCAGGGTTCGTGGGCGCTCACAAAACCTTGTAATGCGAGCGTACATCGTACATGTATATAGGTAAACTGATTTCTTGGTGCTAGCCACTATTGTTGCAGGTACCGTTCATCTGCTGTGGACTGTGGTTGATGTCTAGTGAAGATGCAGCAAAACTGCACCCTTAATGTGCTGCTCAAATCAATCTGTGTCATTGCCATACGGCTCATACCACGACGACATTTATTAGAGCTTGTTGAATCACATATTTCACTTTTTGGATTTGGGAGTTATAATGAATTATCGCTTCATATGGAATATCAGAATACAATATGATTTTCATCACAAAAAAGAAAGAAAGAACGGTAGAGTGTGAATTACACCAACTCTCAGGGGTATATGGTGAAAAATCAGAAAAAAGAATGATACAAAATATTAGAAACTTAAAATTTAGAATTAGAGCTTGTAATCATAATTTTAAAACCCGGACCGGATCGGCCGGTCCGCCCGGGTTGACCCGGACCCGGTGCCTATGCCGGGTTGGGTCGTCAAACGGATCGGATAAGCAATCCGCTCGGTCAAACTCCGTCAAACCCGGCTTGACCTCGCCCGGGTCATACAACAACCGGTGAACCAGACCGGGTTTGACCCTCTGTTCCCATATCAAACGCTCTGTTCATCAGCGCGTACAGAATTCAAACACGAGACCCTTTGTTCCCATATCAAACGCTCTATCCGCTGAGCTAAGGAGGGAATGGTGTTAATCTACATCCTACGCACTTTATTTGTATATTACCAATCATGCAAACCTTTATGTATTGTTTGATTGTTTCCTTGTCTTTTATTTTGATATAGTAATATAGATTTGTTTCACAATGATAAATATAAATAATTGGCATAATGAAAATTCACTTATTTTGTACTATAATTTTATTATTTTATTACAAATTTATAATAATTTAAGGGAAGTAACATTTAAAAAATTATTTCTACATATAATTTCTTTATATATTTAAATAATTTTATATTATTAAATTATATTCTTTTTACATACCTTAATAATTTAATTAAAATTATCTAAAAATATTATTATATTATTTTTAATGACCCAGCGGTTGAACCAGTGACCCGATGACCCAGCCCTCGACCGGGTCAATGGCCGGTCCGGGTTTTACGCTTGTAATAAACGTTGGCAAAGTGCTTGGGACTACCTTATGTATCATAATAAATAATCCATATGAACAAATGTAATTATGTAATGATGCAAGTTTTCTGAAATTCTTGCGGTTGATCAATGTGCTACAATACTTCAAAAAAAAACCTCAAATTATTTTAATAGTGTGTCCTTCTTTCTGAAGGGCGTGCGCTGGTGATCATGCTCAAAGGGATCTGCATTTCTTTTTGTCCAATTTATAAGGAACATTGATTCTTCTATTTCATGTCTATAATCTTTTTTGCATAGAAAAATTACGTCAAACAATTGTAATTAACTTCTCATACTTACCTGTTCTTTTTATTTGAGTAGAATTTTTTAGAGCAACTTTAGTAGAATTGGATGTGACAGTAATGTTAGTTATTATTATTAAATTGGGCACGTAAGAAAATTAACAAAGTATAAATGAAGTAGTTGTGTTTATGTTTGTACTACATTATTCTATGTTTAGACACTATTGGACTTTCTCATAATAGAACGAAATGGGCTAAATCCTACACTTATACGGGCTGTAATATATAATAGATTACACGGTAATATATATTTACGTAGTACATTATATATTATAAACATCTTATTTAGCATTACTAAATTATTAGAATTCGCGTTTTTAAATTATTCATCCTAGACCCCCTTTCCATGAGTATGTCAATACCATCGAGATAATGAAGTCGGCAATCAAGAGACGCGTGTTTGAAGTTGTTACTTGAAGCTGAAAGAAACATATTTGAGAAGCGAATCTCTCAATCAGGTGAAGTATTGGGGAGTTAAAATAGCTTCTTGCAAAATTTCGCCATATTGATTATTTGAACCCCTACATCCGCAGACATATTAGTTATATGTGCCTTAACTATAAGATGTTCTAAAACAACTGAGTATCTCGGAATATATGCAAAGAGAGCCAACTCTTTGTCAATCCCTTCAACTAGGCTGATTTCAATCTATTTAAGCGTACTCCAAAACTCCGAAGGTATACATTCTGGCACAACCCAAACTGACTATCTTCCAACGTCAATACAGTTCCCAACCAAACACTTACCCATGTGTTGCGACAACTGAACCAAATGTGTGCGTTTGACCAACCCAACTCAACCACCCAAAAAAACTTGAACCAAACGACGCCTTAGAAATTAGAATTGGAGTTTATAATAAACGTTGGCAAAGTGCTTGGTACTACCGTGATGTAAATGATGCACTCGTGTATCATAACAAATAATCCATGATGCAACTTGAATCAACAGAATAACTAATAACATAAAAACAGTCTTGCATTTTTTCTTTCTATCCATAGGTCGGCTTTGTGCAAATAGCTCTTTATATCTATTAGGTAGGGAGTAAGGGAGACCCGCTTAGCTTCGAGTCGAGGCCTCGCGGAGGCGGAGGTAGAACTGTAATGTCATAATGTCTTCTTCTGCACCTGCTATACCTTAAGACTACAGAGGTACGTAAAGTAGAGAGTTTGAGACTGACTTCAAGGTCGCGCTGATCTGATGAGCCCAAGTTACGGCAACTCCAAATAAAAGAAGACTTGTTGTTGATCAATATGCTACAATCGTTCAAATTCGACTTTCTTATTTTCAAATCCAATTACTTAAAAAAAAAACTCAAAATTTATTTGATCAATAATTCCTTACATCGGCAAGTATAGAGTATAGAGGCTCATCAAACAATGATATTTTGTACTCAAACCGTGTGTTGGAACAACGAAGTTTGAAGCTGTTTTCACCTTAACTTCTATTTATGCACTTGTTTTTTAAAAAAAAAAAAGAAGAGAAAAGAGTAATAACTAATAACTAATAAGTGCGCCAAAAGAAACAATTGCAAGCGGTAGCCGTTGGCAATTTGTTCCAATGCTTAAACCCACATTTCCCATCTCATGGGCTGTCCATCTAGTCCCACAACCAAAAGCCCAATCACCCACTTCAATTTACAATTACCGACAGACAGAAAAACACAACCCATCTCCCGACGCGTCTAATTCCACGTGCTGCCTTCCCTTTCTTTCCCTCCATCCTCCACTCCACTCTCTCACTTCCAACTCCCCACTCCCCTCAGATCTCCCACTCCCACGCGCCACCCCACCCACCCATGTCCAGCGTCCAAACAACTCAGCCCAATCTCACCCACCTCCAACACATCAATGTTCTCCGTCCGTGGGTCCCTCCTAACATTAGCAATCCTAACACTAATCTCCTTCACTTTCCTCTCTCTCAAATCCCTCCACCCTTCCCCTCCCCCTCCCACTCTCCTCAACATCCCCAACAATACACAACACACCATCATTCACAATAATTATGATACATCCCAATTTACCGAAGTGTACCATGTTCCGGAATTATTCAATCTAAACTACGAGGCAATGGAGAGGGACTTTAAAGTGTACATATACCCAGATGGAGATCCCAACACATTTTACCAAACCCCACGGAAACTCACGGGCAAGTATTCTAGTGAAGGTTACTTCTTCCAGAACATTCGTGAATCGAGATTTAAAACTAATGACCCTGATCAGGCCCACCTCTTTTTCATCCCCATTTCCTGCCACAAGATGCGCGGCAAGGTATGTTCTATTCCCATTTTTAATTAATTCCATGATTTGCATTATCACAATTACAATGAAATGATGATGGATGTTATTATTATTATTGTTGTTTACAGGGAACGTCGTACGAGAATATGACGGTAATAGTGAAGGACTATGTAGAGAGCTTAATAGCCAAGTATCCCTACTGGAATAGGACACTTGGTGCTGACCACTTTTTTGTTACTTGTCATGATGTTGGTGTAAGGGCAACTGAAGGGTTGCCGTTTCTTATTAAGAATGTTATACGAGTAGTTTGCTCTCCGAGTTATGATGTTGGGTTTATACCTCATAAGGATGTTGCTTTGCCTCAAGTTTTACAACCCTTTGCTCTTCCTGCTGGTGGGAACGATCTCGAGAACCGGTACGTCAGAAATGAATTTGTCTCTCTATCTCTGTTATTATCGAAGTCTAATGTTCGTGTTTCTGAAAATTCTCTCAGCGTGAGTGTGTTGTTACTTGTTAGATAGATCATACATGACTTTGCAACCCCTGGTCAAGTAGCCATAGCTCTGTGCATTATGTTTTTATTCTAATACCCGAGACTTTCAAAACTCTGCGTGGGTGGCTCGGAGGTAGCTTAGTTAGTTAGTTGGCAAGCCCTCTGAGATCTATTCTAGAGGTCCCAAGTTCGAGTCTCCTTAGAGGCCACTGGAGGATTTCCTGGTCCTTAACTTCAAGGCCTTTGAAGTGACATTGGTTGTGTTTTGGGCAAACTTGAATGGTGGGTTACTGAGATTCTTACGGAAATAGGTGCAATGCTATGGCATGTCATTTGTATTGTTAGTGTAGCTGGTAAGAATTTCAATTGGCCAGCTGAGCTCACTCAGAAATTATCATGTTGGTTGTTATTGCCTTCTCTTGCTTCACAAGTTTTCGGTGTGTAACTCTGTATTATTGCTGTGCTGGAGGTGGTCAAATTGCAGTGCTGTTATAAAATCAGTTGTATTTTTGATCCGTCCTAGTTGTATACCTCTTCTACCATAGAATTAGAGAGGACTAAAGTGAGATAATGTAGTCATTAGTGTAGGAATTTAAATAAAACTATTACCATCCACCTAGAGTCTAGAGATGACTTGTATTAGGATTGACAGAGGCTTGACTAATCTATTTCTGGTCTTAACTACCAAAGTCAATTATTACTGATGAAAACTTATCTGTGACATCGTCTCGGAGCAGTTGATGGTTCCGATTCCTAGTTTATTTGTTAATGTATCAGTTTTAGCCCTAAGAATGTGGAAACTGTGATGCAGAAGACGTGCTTTATGTTGGTGCTTAACCTGTTGCATGAACCAGTTTTGCATTTGTTAATTGAAATCAACATGGACAAAAATTACAGGACGAACCTGGGATTTTGGGCTGGCCATCGTAACTCCAAAATTAGAGTGATTTTGGCCCGGGTGTGGGAGAACGACACAGAACTTGATATCTCGAACAACAGGATAAGTAGAGCTATTGGGCCTTTGGTGTATCAGAAGAGGTTCTACAGGCATAAGTTCTGCATTTGTCCCGGTGGTTCTCAAGTCAATAGTGCTCGCATCACAGATTCAATCCATTATGGATGTGTTCCTGGTAAGAAACCTTTTTATTTTAGTCCTCCATTCAATTCACCTGCCCCTTGTTAGAACAGTTATAAAAGAGAAAGAACAGAATGACTGTCAACTGTCAAGCATTTTCATACCGGCTTGAACAGGACCTTGATCCTGTATTCTTTATTGTACATAGACATGATAGGGTAGATGTAATGGGCTGCTGGTATTCACGCTAATAGCAATATTTCCTTTTTGTTGAATATTCTTGTTAAGATTGTCCATAATGTTCGGAACTTTTCACTTATCTTTGTTTAACTTTGGACAGTGATTTTGTCTGATTACTATGACCTGCCATTCAATGATATTCTTGATTGGCGCAAATTTGCTGTTGTACTGAGAGAGAGGGATGTCTATCAGCTCAAGCAGAAACTGAAAGATATATCAGATGCAGAGTTTGCTCGGCTTCACATGAATTTGGTGAAGGTAGTCATTCTACTTAGAATTCTTTTTAAAGAATCTGTGTCTGGTTTGATTGCTAAATTGTAAAAGTTCTTATTTGTATATCAGGTCCAAAAGCATTTTCAATGGAATACCCCTCCTATCAAGTATGATGCTTTCCATATGGTTATGTATGATCTCTGGCTACGGCACCATGTAATCAGATATTGAGGTGTTTTGACTGAGATATGGCGTTGACACTTGTATACTTGAGGAGATTTCTGGATCCATCGTCAAGGATTCCTGAAGTAAAACATAGCGGCAAGTCTGTAAATTACACAGTAACAGAGCATTCCCTTCTCCTCCATGACTGTTGAGGTAAACTTAATGTAGATGTCAGAATGTTAAAATTCTTTCATTTGTGTAATCATGTCTCTCCCTGTAATTCTTTGGTTGTTAACAATTATTTACCTGCTCAATAGTGCATTGGTTGGGTTTTTGTGGGTTCTATCCACTTGGCCATTTCTTATATCTCTGGCTATGCCACCATGTAATCAGATAAACCCTTGTATTTATGGCTGAATGGCGTTAGCTTGAGTTGCCTTTCTCCCTTGTGTGAAAACCATCTACTTATCGGAACTTCATTCTGAACCTTCCCCAGGTAAGGTGGGGGTTGGAAAAGGAACCGAGTACATAAAGAATTTCTGCCTTAGTTCTATCCACTTGGCCATTTCTTATATCTCTCATTACTGTGTTTCTCCATATACAACTACGACAGTACAACCTGAAAGGCCCACTTGGCCTTTTCTGTGAGAAAAATAAAGACCAGGACTAACTTTCTGCAGTGTAGTCACTGTACTTGAGGACTTCAAAGGCATTAGTCGGTAAATGATTCATTGGAGCCAGTACAGAGGTCTCGTTTTCCTCTCTTTCTTGATTCCTCGCACATATAATGAAGAAGAAAGTTATTCTTGGGGCTTGGGACAGATGTCCGAACTCCGAAAGGTTAGCCGTTAGCTTAGTTCTTGATCTAAGCTTGGCGAGCTAGATGAACTGTTTGGTGGGTGCGGTGGTGGCTTAGCTGAAGAGGCCCATTGATGCTGAAGCTTGAAGGGTTAGTGCGTAGCCAACTTACCCCGCCAAAGATGTTCACCGTCGAACCTGAATGGGGCCTTAAGTGTCATATTAAGTATACCTAAGTGATAAATCAACATGGCGGATCATGGTTATGCAAACGGTAAGCTTGCTGAGCGAAAGAAAGCTCGGTTCTTCATTCTTCAAGATTCAATTTTCATGAACTGAGTATACTGTTGTTAGAAATGAATTGGAATTAAACATATACTCATACCTGAATGGACTGGCTAGGTGATGGTTAGTTTCATGATATGTGTCCATAGATTTATGGCACCCCATTTTTGATCTCCAAATTAGGCGGTAGAGAACGGCTACTATCAGATAGTATGACGCTATCCGAGTCCGCTGAATTCCGGGTTACAAGTCAGCTCTGACAAATAAAAAGAAATTTAGAATCGAGCACCAATTTGTTTTGAGCTTATTACTCCGTATTAGACACTGCAATTGCCTTCAAATCATCAAATGTCATGGTCCCCTGTCTCGTCCTTAAGAGCAAGAGAAAAGGTTCCGAGTAGAAACGGTGTAGGAATTCATCAGCACGGGTACACGTTGGTATGTTGCACATGCAAAGAAGCTCGTTGGATATTTGTGTAATCAATCTGCCTGCGGTTTTCTAGATAGGAGGTCTGGATGTGCAACTGACCAACTGTAATCTGTAATTATGAAGAAGTCAACAATACGTAGTCTGTCTTCAAAAAAAAAAAAAAAAAAAAAAACTACGTATGCTCCTAAATATTGGCGACTTGGCTTTGTGATGGTCTGATAGCCTGCCATGTGAGGAGTTCATGCTTTCTGTGAGGCTGAGTCATAGTTTTCTTAATCTGTCTTTATGTTAATTTAACCTTGCTGATGGTACAAACTGAAGCGATCCTATCAGAAAACAGGAAGCAAACTTGGTCTATATGTTTCCTTTTCTTTTCTCCTACATGTTTTGAACTAAGACCTTCTTATCGTATTTAAGCAACACGTACATGCATATGTGCAACTTCAATTCCTATCAAGGGTAGGGTGATTTGAACATGCAACAAAATTCATCTTTTTTGTGTTTTGATGGGCGCAGCATAATGCATCTGAATACCGATAAAACTCGTTATATATTACGCCAAATCACTACTTCGAACAAGTTGACTATAATGATGAACATATTGTGAAATGAGTTCCGAAGCTAATTTGCAAAATTGTGACACTGATCATAACCAAAAATTAATTGAAAGGTGTAGCAGAATCTATTAGAATTGTGGGTTGAATAATGGCTTTAAGGAGTGAAAACACTGCTCTCTCCGTTTCTTTTCTTCAACATGTCTTCGGTACACCGAGTGTAAATTTACACTTGATGAAATAAAAGCATGACTACTAATAATGTACTGACTAATGACATTTATAAGTTGATTAATAGTATAATGTAGGAATTCTTTTGTCAAAAGTCACCCGGTGTACATTAATTTACACCAAGTGTACCTAAGAATAGATAGCTTTTCCTTCTACGATTCCAATTTGATTTGTTTCTTTTCTTTCTTCCACTTTCCTTTAGATGATTTTACCCTTGCACCCCTACGTTTTCAGCTCAATTACATACCCTTCATCACTAATGTGACCTCTCATTTTTTACATAAAGGGCGAAAATGGGTTTTGAACACCCAAAGTGTCTTGCATAAAATCTTGTGCTAGAAAGTAAAGAGGAAGAAATGTAAGAAACAGAAGGAGTATCTTTTAAGTGATATTTGCCCTAATTCAATTAATTGTTTTGCTTATGGGCTTAATCAAGTAAGGATCACATGAATACTCATACAAACTTATCTCACATGGTGTAAATTACTCTATTCTGCAACTCAATGGTATAGATTATTCAACAAAATCAACTATTTATCATGGCCTTCTCAAATATAGTGTCATGCTTCTCCGTTTCTTTGTTGTTCCACTATTCTATTTTTGTGTATTTTTTTTTGTTCCCTTTCCTTATTGGATGAGGTTCGTGAAAAAAATCATTTTACCCTTTTTTTTCTCCTTAATTACATTACTCCCTCTTTCATTCTCTCTTCACATTATTACCAACTATTCCAAAACTAGCCTTTACCTTATTTTTTTTGTGCCCAACCCAAAGTGGAACAACAAAAATAAATGCAGTGGTTTCCGGCTTGGTGGACTCCACGGTCCTTAAACAAGGGAAAAAGATCAATTGTCAAAACGAAAAACAGCTACAATAAGCCTACAAATAACAAAATGCAATAGTAACAATAGAATTTGTGCTAACCTTGATTTTATTTTCAGTCATACAACACAAAATGTAAGCATGCATTATGGACCACTTATCTTTTTTTTCTTAAAAAAAATACACGTCCCTCTCCCCATTCCTTCTCGGCCGAGCTGATACCGTGGGCGTACTCCCCCTATCCCTCATCCCTTCTCGGGCCGACTCTCGACTCCCTTTCTACCGTCCTACCATACCCTCTCCTCCCCTTAGCGCCCTAACCTCCTATCTGTTACCACAGGTTTTCCGATCCGTGGTAACAGATCGATAATAAAGTCTGTCATCACAAATATTAAAAATTGTTGTCACGGATATTAAAAATTCTTATATCCGTCGTGACTCGTGACAGATAATGCGGTCTGTTATCACAGATAAAACAAATGGTACACAATACATACCTGCATTTTATGTGCTATAACTGGAAAAAAAATTTAAGGTCAGCATATTCACCGATAGTAATAAAAGACATGAGGCTAGCTACTTGGCGACGTAGGCGTACCCTTATTATCAACCCACATACGAATATACAATATATACACGTATACTCCGTAGTCAGCATCCCTTTGAGACAGTTTTATGTGATCGACAAGTAGAAGAATGGTGCAAAAGGGAAAGGGAGATCAGAAGAGGAAAATAAGGAGGCGGTTGAGGAGGAGAGCGGGGAAATTAGGTCCAATGCTTCTGCAACTATTGGAAACTCCCTAATAAGAGGGGTATCGGGAACCAACGCGTTTTTGAATTCAGCGGATAGTTATTCTGGTATCATGGATATAGATAGTTTTGTATAGAGCTAGCATATATACACTAGCACCATGTCCATGTAGTACAGTTGAAACTTGAAAAGGTCAATTATGTCGTTTAGCCTTGTGCTTCGTTAATAATAGATTGACAACCTTAAACTATTGGAGAGTTGACAGATCGAGCTCCTTGCCCAGGTGCAATGCAATATTTGTAATTCAACTTGCAGTCTTTGCATGCAGAGTATGCAATAATAAGCAACGACTGATGCCTTTGTATGGCAGTCAACAATTGTACACAGAATTTATTGAAACCTACGGACATTCTACGATGAAACTTAAAGAAATGGGAGTGTGTTTGATAAAATAAGTCAAAAGCATCCGATCAAAAAGGTAGATTTTGGGAGCTAGCTACATGAACCATGCTAGTCCTACGTATGTTAGTATGTATATGATGGTTCGTTCGTGTTAATATAGTGTTATTTGAACTTTGAAGCGCTTTGGACTCAGTCTGACTATTTAACCATATCTTTTACGTGTTTGTCTTAATTATAGAGCAGCTTACTAGTATGTATAAATATATGAACTATGTGTTCTTCAATTCATCATGTTTCTCAAACCATCAATTCTCCCTGAGATTGTTCCTAGATATTTATAGTCACTCGAAGAGTTCTCTAAATTTCTTCAATTGTACAAATGGAAAATGACAAGAATACTCAATGTTTTAAAACTGGACAAAGTGCACAAGAGAAGGCATTGTCTCATGTTCCAGAGTGTTATCAGGTTCCCTCCTCTCAACGTCCTACTTTGAACTCACCTCAAGCATCAGTACCTGTAATTGACCTGGCTGGGCTAAGAGAAGGACCCATTCAGCGGTCTATGGTCATTGACAAAATTCGACAAGCTTGTAGGCGTCTCGGATTTTTTCAGGTAAACCTGCATTTTCTAAGGCATTTTTTATACGTATATAAAAATTTGTATAAACCCGTTTCATGTATGAGATTGAATATTAATGATAGAAAAATGTTGAATAGTGACTATAGAGTGGTTATTAATAACACATGTGTGACATTAATGATCATGTCTTATATATGAAACGGGTTGACACAATTTTTTGTATTTCTTATATATATAATTATATATGCCTACGCCATCTTTCGTACATTGTGACACTGTTTATATAAATATATTTGATCTGCTAGTGATCTTTCGTACAATTGTGACACTATATATATTTGACCTGCTAGGGAGTACATTTTGTACGAGGTTACATCGTTAATCATACATATACTAAGTCATGATATATTAAATCGTTTTTTCGATTATTGCAGGTCGTCAACCATGGAATTGACCAGGCAATCCTGAATAAGGCACTCAACGCAGCATCTGATTTTTTCAGCTTGCCCGCAAAGGAAAAGCTGAAGTTTATGTCAAGTGATGTGCATAAACCAGTACGGTATAGTACGAGCATCAAGGATGGTGTTGACAAGATTCAATTTTGGAGGGTTTTTCTTAAACATTATGCAAACCCCTTGAAGGACTGGATTCAGTCATGGCCTCAAAATCCTCCCAGTTACAGGTATATCATCTGGTAATTTTGTGTTCTGCATGCATATGTACATTAATGTCATGTACGCAACTGCGCAGCTTGTTAGTTAATTGCTTACGCTCTAGGAAAGATTTTTCATAGGCTCGTAGTCTCATAGATGGTTTGTTTTGGTTCCAATACATTTGGTTGTAATGAAGCGCAAATAAAAGCTAATTTCTAATGTAAGATTGTGTACAAATGCCATTCCTGGATTCTCGAAAAAATAAGAAAAGGAAGAGTAAAAATGTATTACGTTTCTATCTGCAAATAAAGAAGCTAAGCTAGCTAGCCGTAAACCATGAGTGTGCATCAGTGCATGTGGGTATTGATGATCTCATTCTTATGTATTTATTGATGGTTGCGGCGGCAACTTGAAAATAAGTTGATCACCTGAAGGACTAGATGCAGACAAGCAAATTGAAGTCATTTGTTCTTTGATGCTCTGAATTTCACACACTGTCTACAAGATTTCTTTTTAGATAATATGGATGTCTAGGCTTCGCCTAACTATAATCCAATGGGCCCTAAAGTTAACGACCGATAAAACCTCCAGTGGCCCCAAGGACACACTATCTACAAGATTGAAGTCAAATATAGATGTCCAAGAAGAAACCAAAAACTAATGGATTAGCCATCTTGAACATGGAGCTTCTTCCA
>ONZK01002140.1:22073-34987 GCA_900322385.1 Pharnaceum exiguum | reverse complement strand
CCCCCCCCCCCCCCCCCCCCAACAAACAAAAACCCACCATAAGAAATAAAAAACATAGAAACATTTTGAACTTATTGGCGATAAAATTTTAATGAGGCATTTTGTAGACAGCCGTCTGACACCCAAACTTGTATGAACAATCTCATACAAATATAAAAAAATTTAAAGAAAAAAATCACATTTGTATACAATAGCATCATTTTTTAAATTTTTAACGTTTAGGTTTTTTTTTTACACAAATGTGAAATACAAATACAACAAAATAACCCCTAAACCTCCAATAATGACCATGTCGCATAGTTAGACCGTCTCATGCAAACGTTTTTACTACCTTAAGTCACTTTTTGTACGGGTGTACCTCACAATGGACTAAACTTGATGAAATGTTACCCAAGTAAATATCCATTGCTTATCTTAAGCCCAAAAAGAAAAAAATTTCTTGACGTGGACAAAAATAGGGATGTTTGCGTGTGTAGACTGGATTCCATTGGTCGTTACTAACCAACCCCAATAAATTTGGCTACGATCTAGGTGAGGTCTTGAAAAATAATAGACAGTTGCATATAGTTCCATTGGAAAAACGTAAAACAAGTTGGAAGATGTATATACCTGTCGTAAACGATCTAGATTTTCACCATTACCACTATATAAAGAAGCAAAGACTTTTCCGTGAATCACAAGCTCGACCTTCATATCTGTCACCATATTTGTGCCATTCTTTTCACTACAAGAACATCAAAACATTGGTATGTAAGGTCTCATGTGTTAGCACACAATGAAAATGCAACCAAAATATCCTACAGTAATCTCAATATATTTAAGGAGGTAGCGGCATCGAGATGTACACAACTTTGCCATCAACGCTTGCCGGCCGGGAACAAGACCTTATATGTAAAGGAAAATTGATTGATGATTTTAATGTTGCACATAGGAAAACAATACTTGTTATTTAATATATAAATCAACTCATATAGTCTTTTACTCCCTTGAATGACGTCTAAATGATACTAAGGGAGACGGCACGTAGATTCAGGTATGCAAGTGGAGAGGCAGTTTCCCAGTTTTACCCTAAATTTTGTGTACCACATAGTCCACATTAAGAAAATTTGACCATTCACAATTTTTGTTTATCTGTGTATAAAAGGACAGACTAATAAACATCTAAATAAGCAAACCATACAAAGCACAGTATCATCTCCACTCACATTGAAGCATGAACATCAATATACTACATCACAGACGCTCATCATCAAGCAACACATATGACTGACCTGCTCAATTCAGGACCAGCATCAGTGGTAGGTATATTTGTTGGGCTTTCCATTTTGGTCGTTAAGTGGTCTCCATTTGAAAACTGAAATCGTTCAGGTCATTTAGCACACAAAGCACCAGCATAATTAAGAAAATCACAGAACAGGGGAAAAAAGTGTTTTCACCTCTGACTTGCAGACGTGAGGCAGAGGATCTGTAACTTCATCTGACAAACTACAGTTATTCATTTCGACCGATAAAGAAACAGATTCATCGAGGACACGAAACATATTGAACAATTTGTGTGGAAGCAACGGTGCTTTAATCTTTGCCACTAAAGTATGAAAATAACTCTCTCTTGATCTCCACAAGATTTGAAGTAGAGCCATTACCACGTTCGAATACTCACCATCTATCTGCAAGCAACGAGCATGGTTTTCTTACAAGTGAACAAAAAATAAATTTTTAAAAAAACAACTACAGATAAAGCTCGCATTAAATAGATAAACAAAAGGGAATGAATCTAAGTCACTCGATTGAACACAGACATGACTCTAAGAAAATGTTAAGTTCAAGGGACTTGTCACTAGTGACAATAAATATAGCAAGAGGGCGGCAGTGACATTCCTGCAGCCTGATGTAATTTGGTCAACTTTCTTGAGAAAGATACTGTTTACGGTATTGAGAAATCACAGAGATGGATGGTAATTGTATGCCAAATATGCTAAACAACGGTAATAACAGGAAGTCAGGAATCAAATAAAAGAGTGAAGAATAATTCCCTCTACATCAGCTGAATCATTTAAAATCTATTTAGAACATTAACGGTATTCATCTGGTACCTGTATGATTCTTTCGCCAGCAGACATATCACTGGAGTCGTCATTCTTTTCCACTTCCAAGAGATGCAATTTGGTCCCACTGGCTTCTTCTATGGAAGCTATTACTGAAGACCCTCCTATATTTAACCAACCAGCTTGGTTTGGCTGGATTAGCAATCTGGCAGTCACAGTTTCTGTGCCAGCTGATGATATATATTCACTGAAAACGCGAAGAACAGCATTTTGGGCGGAGGAGTATTGTGACTCTGAGTCCTACAAGTGATGAAATACTGAAAATCAAAATTAAGTACGAAAATGTACAACGGCGTCCTCTCATCCATTTCAGCTGAAAGCTAGGGCTGGAAAAACTAGCACGAAACATAACAGGACTCGAAGCTAGCCCAATTACAAAATGTGGCATTTAATATTATTTCCTATAATTTCAAATAGATTTGGCCACCGACTCCAAATCAACACACATTGTAAGGCGTCAGATCGGGTGTATGAAGAGGCTCCCCCACTTTAAACTTTTAAAATCACACAAGATACCATGAAACTCAAACTTTAAGATACTGTCCCACAATAAGAGAGATAAGTGCCACCAAAGCTCGTTTGCGTCTTGAGCGGCCTCATTGCTTAAGAAATCCTCCATCGATAATGGTCATTAACAACCATGTGATGGGATGCATGTGATTGAGTGATTATAAGTAGATTCAACTGTTTTTAGCACTCATTGGCAGAGCTAGGAAACTACTGTAGATATTGAGACAAGCCTATTATAACAAGCATCCAAAACCCCTTCCGAGAAAGAAAAAAAAAATATCTGAAATCAATGAGAAACATTTCAATGCATCCTCACATCAGTTT
This sequence comes from Pharnaceum exiguum, assembly GCA_900322385.1. Classification (NCBI taxonomy): domain Eukaryota; kingdom Viridiplantae; phylum Streptophyta; class Magnoliopsida; order Caryophyllales; family Molluginaceae; genus Pharnaceum; species Pharnaceum exiguum. Next base: position 32,048 of record ONZK01002140.1, on the reverse strand, counting down.
CTCTTTTTTACTTTTGAAATTAGAATCAACTTGTACAGTCATATTATGGATTACTGAAATTAAAAAGGAAGGATATGCTCCCACTATCCAATTTAATAGTCACCTCCTGCAAAATATAGGTCAAAAAAGCAGTCAAATTAAATTTGTTCCTATGGTGGTAGGCTGTTTGCTCGCTCATCAACAGAACAAGATAGAAAATAGGATCAACCCCGCTATATTAAAGTCCAAAGACCACCACCAGAACACTCATTTGAAAAGATGTTACACTATCAGACGTGATCTTCACCAAAGAACAATCTTACATGCCAGTTAGTTCATATAATATAGGGAAATGGGCATGAAGTTGCAAACCTCAAAAGCAGAGATGGTAATGACACGCTCATTGCAGCCATCCAGAGGAGCAGAACATTTGATAGAGGCCGCTGTTTCATCCTGGAGGCCCATAACCCTACGGCCGTTATGACCGATCACTGCACCAACATTTTTATCGGAACAAAGTAATCGAAATACTACTTCAGCAATAACTGCTTCTGGTTCATTTTCATAAACAGGATCATTCACTTCCATATTCAAGCTTGAAGGTAAACTTATAGCGGAAGGAGCTCCTTTCTCCCTTACAATTTTAATTTCCTTCTGTTGTAGCTGACGGGAAACAAGAAGCAAAGCTTTCTTTACAGCTAAACAACTACCAGTGATCTACAACACAAGAAATCCACGAGTGAGTATATATGTAGAACTATATACAACCCCTTCAAATATGCAGAGCTTTCTACACTAGTGTAACACTTCAAAGAATTAAAACTACTCATAAGGGTCGGCTAACATGGATCAAAAAAAGTTCAAAAATTTCATTAATGAAAAACTACTAAACTAATAATAAGTTTAATTCAGTCCAATTCAGTTGTCTCCAATTTAATTGATTACAATTTCAGCTACAATGGTAGCAATTAGTTCAGAACAACAACAACAATGGGTGTAATCCCCACTCAATGGGGGTGCTCGGGGGTCAGGATGTACGCAACCTTACCCTTGTTTTCTAAAATAGTTAGGTTGTTTCCGAGATTGACCCTAGATGCATTGCTCCATTGAAGTATACAGACTTCCCGCAACTTCACAAAAAAAAGTAGTGCAAAGTTTTCTTAGCCATTTTGCTATAATCCATAAACACCGATGGTGCCATGAAACATCCACAAACAAAAAAGGAAGATTTTCATTTTGGTGCCATGAAGTATGTGGTATTATTTCTTAAGTACTCCCAACTTTTGTCACTATTTTTAGGTACCGCCAAGTTTTGTGACACTATTTTCTTGGTGCCTCACACTACACCAACAACAACAACAACAATAACCGAGTATAAATACTCATTTAAGGGGGGTGCTCGGGTCAGGCTGTACGCAATATTACCCGTGTTTAAGAAAACAAAAAAGAGAGGTTGTGTAGATTGACCCATTGAAGTATTGACTTCCAACAACTTCATGGGGGCACTGAACAATGTTAAATTGTATATTTGTACAAATTGATATATTAGCAAAACTTAACGGAAACTTAACACAATTCATATGGTATCGATAAAAATGAGAAATGTGGCAACTAAATTGGGACGGACAGGGACACGAACCTTAACAAGCTCATCAGAGTGAAGAGCACAAGCGGGGACACACGGGTGACAATAGACCTTAACAAAAGCACCACTTTGTTTCTCAATATTAATAATTCTCTTCCCACCCTTTCCCATAATATTGCCAACTAAGCACTTACTAACCAACAAGCTACAATTAATAACGCCGTTACCGTTACTTTCCCCGCCGCCAACTTCTAAACACCTCTCGAAAACCCTAAGGAGCCCCTCCTGGGCATAGGACACCTCGTGATTTGTGCCGTCGGGGAGGGATATGTGGTGGGAAAGGCGAGAGAGGCCGATGACGTGGACGACACGGTCAGGGTAAGGCGGTGGTGGGACCGGCTCTTGGACGTGGATGTTACATGAGGTTTGTTGACAGAGGGCTTTTATGATTTTGCCTGATGTTCCGATTATGCCCCCCGCTGTTGCGTCGGTGCATACTAGGCGGAAGGATATGTGGCCGGGGGGGATTGTAAGGGTTTTTGGTGTTGTGGGGCGGGTGCGGAGGTTTGGGGGTCTGTATTTGCTTTCTGACATTACAGCTTACAGGAGTGAGAGTGCAAGAGAGGAAAATGAAAAAAGTTTGAAATGTTGGGGTATGACAGTAGACTGTGACTGGTTTATATATAGGTTTTGACTTTGACTTATTTCTATTTATGGATAATGATGATTAACAATTGGGTTAACTACGAGTCTACGAGTTTACGGGTAAGTGTACGTTAGTTTTGTTTTGTTTACTTTATTACTTTTTGAGGACCTGAGTTGTTTAGTCCTTTACTAATACATCTGTTTTTCGTTTTTTTCCTTTTGGTTCACTATAACTTCGCTTTAACTACGTCTAAATTGGACCGGGTACCAACTCCACACAGGGCTGTTCCGTTATGCACGGGAAGTCGAACACGGCACACTCATTATCGGCCAGCTACAGCTAGGGGCCAAAAACCAGCTACGCTAAACGCTACTTTTGAATTTTGTCTGATACGTTTTCTACTTGTTCTATTTACTAGACAGATAATTGGGCCCTTAAAATATTGGGGCCCTGTGCGGGTGAACACCCTGCACACGTCAAAATCCGGCCCTGACTCCACATTGGTTACTTTATGCCTTTACTTTTGTTAATGATCAAAAAGTATTGATTACTGACCATTTTACAGTTCATAGTAACTCTATTTTTTATATGAAATGCCTCGTTACCTCATCTGAGATGGGATTTTAGACTGAGTTAGTTGTTGTTATTGGATATAACAAAATTCCCTAACTAATGAAGGAACAAATACATTACATAACCAAGAGTGTTCAGATTGTTAGAAAAGCTGATTGACCTCAGTTGATTGATTAGCACGTCGCAGTATGACGATAGACTTGTCAATTCAGGAAAAGTCACAATCTCATGTCAATTATCTAATATGGCTACATTGGTATGACTCCAATTACCAGAATTCGGATGTCAAATACCCAAATCTATTTGATATATTAACATCCATTTGTACGTCAACGGTTGTGTAATTGTATTTAAACGAATGGCGAAAGTTCTTGTTCTGCAAACATTCATTTAATTGCGAGCGCTGCCACGTTCTGTAATTGCGTGAAAGAGTCACACGACAAATTGCCCTTTCCCCCAATGTTCTCTGGATGAATCCCTGTCTAGCTTTTGTAGCATACAGATAAATAATTTTGAAGTAAATTGGAAAAACTATACTGAATTGGAAAAAGAAAAATCATTTGCAATTAAAAAAATTTCACTAATGAGGAATTCATTTTAGTTCAATTTATTTCTTTTTTCACATGCATATTTCAATTTGGTTCAATCCATTTAATGAAGTCCAAAGGTTGATACTTGATACATCGCATATGCATCAAAAATCAAAACAAGGTACAATGTTTCAAAAAATGAAAAAGACGAAACACATAATAATTATGATCTACCAAAAAGAAGATGGAAGAAACGACAAACACAATCAAGGAGTCAACCGGTCTAAATTAGTACTAAAATAGTGGCCTATTCAAAGCTCAAAGAATCGAATTAGCTAATCACTGACTGACAGTCACCCCAGGGCAAAAATAGCGATGCATTCTGTTAATCACCATTCACAGCATCCCAAGACTATCCATCAATTTGACTGTCCTAGTCTAACTCTCATGGCTCCCTTTACAAAACAATGATATACATCACTGAGGAGTGAGAAGCCAGGCCATTTGCTGCATATTACGCACAAAAATGGAGGCCTTAAATCACCTATCTCTGACACAAGATTATTTACAGAGGCGCACACGTGTTATCAGTTCTAGTAGGTGCAAAAAACGCGATAAGAAGCTCATCAGAATTGTTGAGCATCACCAATGAAGGTGTGGAGAAGGCTCTGTGCTGCCAGTGCTTGATTAGGTTTTCCAGATATTATGACCTTTCCGTCACCCCCAAAGCCAGGATCCTCCAGTTGTACTGTAGCGCCTGAAATCTGATGCAAAGCAAAGCAGACAGGTTGAGATAAATTAGGATGATACAGATGCACCGCGACAAAAAAACTTCCAATAATCTGGAAGGTCGCCTGTCTTTTCCAGGATGTTCAGATTAACAAAAGTATTTAGATTGTTACCATTTGTATTCGTGCTAAATTACCACCATTATCCCCAAACACTGCGTGGTATATATCCTCGCGGATGGCTATCTCTGTCCTTGTATTAGTCACAACAACAGACCCGTTTTCTCTGCAGAATTACAAGAAACATCAGAACCCATAATCTCCACAAAAACCTCAGATTGGTCAACACAAGCAAGTTATGGGCTGTCAGCTACACAGCCTGAAAGGTATCTAGGTCAACAGCATAATTCAAAAAAAAAAAGCAACATTATCATGATTGTACACTCACTTCCCTTAATCAACAACTCAAAATCATTAGGTAACAAGCATGTTGGCACTATAACAACTAAATCACAAGGTTCTTGTGATTATGAATACACTAACCTGCCACCACCTGCTTCAGCCGAACCCATTGGATTTTCTGTACTGGTTGTGATTTTGTCTTTGTTCAGATACTGCAAGCAAGAACACACTTAGTAGGCGTAATACATGTGCAATCGAGGGCGAAGAATGAAAAAGCAGGGGAAAGCCCGGCAAGGCACAATGAATGCAGTCACCTGTGAATTGGCGGATTTGCATCGTAAATTACCATTAGCTTCCTCTGAAATTTTGCAATTAGTCATTTTATCTGTCAAAGAAGCTTCATCATGATGCATATTGAATTGTTTGTGGGGGAGAACAGGTGCTTTCCCATCTTCCACTGAAGTTTCCAAACTAATTTCCCTCAATCTCCAACTAACTTGTTCCAGAGCATCTACCACTGCAGAATAATCGCCATCTATCTGCGATCAATTAGCAGGGTCATCTACACTTGCGTACCATAAAACAACAGATCAATTCTACACATACTTAGCATCATAAAGCACGGGAAGAGAAAGCAATGAAAAATCACTCTTCATCAAACCGGGAATAAGACCACAACCTACGGGACTACTGGCAACAATCGCCACATCACTCTGCTTTCGAGCTAGCTATGAACATGAACTACAACCCAACAAAGAGTAGACCATACAATTAACTCGTCAAGTGTGATTGTTATCTGATGACCATTATTGTAAAGGCGAGTGACTGCTGTTTCAATCTATGAAATCATCAAGATTCAACACACAAATGACAATATTGGTTCTCTATACCAAAATGAAAAGGATTTCAAGCAAAGTGGCGTCCGTGGCAAGAACACAAGTTCTCTACTTGTTTAAGCAAATCAAACTAAGAATAAACAGAGCAAGAAAGTCATATAGAGAAATTCGGGCAATGCCAAGTCATAATGTTTTCAGCTTTCCAAGTGAGTTAACAATTAGAATTTTGAAATCAAAGGACATACAATTAAGCAGTTGCTAGCAATTTAGTGGAGTTTTAACAATCTCCTCATCAAGCATATGGTACCTGGAGAATTTGCTCATGGGCAGAAGCACCAAAGGCGGTATAAAACTGTTCAAAATGTATTTCAGCTCCAATGGCTTCTTGTATTGAGCAAATAAAGGAAGACTGATTCAACTGTTTAGCATGGTTTGTCTCAATCAGCAGTCTGGCAGACACATCTTTCATCGACTCAGAAACAGCAAGGTCACGGAAAACACAACACAAACCATCTTGGGCAGCAGAGCCATCTAACTTCAAGTTCTGCAAGTCAAGCTATATACATCAAAAACCTCAATATAAGAGCAAAACTTGCATATTATTTGTTCATGTCACAAACCTCAAAAGCAGAAATAGTGACCACTTGCTCATTGTAGCCGTCTTCCGGAGGAGAGATTCGCACAAAAGCACCTGTTTTGTACTTCAAGGCTTTTACTTTCGACCCTTTCCATCCAATTATAGAACCGGCTTTGTCACATGGACATAGCAGTCTGAACATTACTTTTACCACTCCAGCATTATGGTTATTATTACTATTGTAGTTGATGTTATTAACCTTTGTGTCATTTGATTCAAAGTTCATGTTCTCAGGCACATCACCTAAGGATGGTGGTGGATTTTTAATAGTTTTTCCAAAGTTTACTATCTTTTCCTGTAGAAAGGTGGAAACCATCACCAAAGCTTTCTTCACAGATAGACTGCTCCCCGTAATCTGTACACCCAACAAAAAAAAAACAAAGAAAAAACCATAAAGATGAGTTCTTTGGAAGCCTTGAGAATAATAATACAACAACAACCTAGTGTAAATCCCCATTCAATAAGGGTACTCGGGTGTCAGGATGTACGCAACCGAGTTTGTTTCCGAGATTGACCCATACATTAATGAACTATTGAATTCTAACAACTTTACTAAAAATAACAAGTACATGAAGGTTAGTTATGTAGTCATTTCGCTATAATCCATAATCACCTAAAACCTTGAGAATAATAATATGACATATAAATTGGAAAAATTTGTGTTAACCGTTTCATATATAAGACGGACATATAAATTGGAAAAATTTGTGTGACCCGTTTCATATATGAGACGGGTCACTAATGACCAACGAGAGGTTATAGAGGTCATTAATCAACCTTATCTGTCATTAATTAATAGGTCCGTCTTATATATGAAAGCGGTTAACACAAGGGTAAGTGTGATTACCTGAATCAACTCTTGAGAATGATAATCCTGGGAGTTAATAACCTTCAAAAAGACACCAGTAGACTTGGTAATAAGATTAACCCTGTCTCCACCAGCGCCAATCACAGCGCCCGCCAACCCAGGACCCACAAGCATCCTGCACGTGACAAGCACGCTAGTAGAGTGTGGGTTAGAAACTTCTAGAATCCTCTCGAAGACTCTCAGTAACCCAACCTGAGCGGTGGACACGTTGACGACTTCCTTATCGAGTAGAAGCCGACGGTCTACGAGGCTGGAGCCGATGACGTGGACGACTCGTTCTTTGGTGGTGCGTGAAACGGCTTCGTCGATGGTGATTCTGGCTGATGTGTCGTGTTGTAGACGCTTGATGACACCGCCAGCGTGGCCTATCAATCCCCCTGCTACTATTGTGGTGCATAGTAGACGGAAGGACACGTGGCCTGGTGGGATTTGTAGGGTTACTTGCCTTTCGCGTGGCTTATTTGGGTTGCCGTTGCCGTAGCCATACTTGTTTTTCTCATACATTTTTTTTTTGGACACTTTTGTTTTGAAAATTTGAAGTATACTACGAGGTTTGGGAACAAGAACGAGAAACTAAAAATGTAAAATGAAAATGAGAGGAGGAGTTTGATGGTGGGGTTTGATGGTCACTTGTCTGATTGTCTCAGTTGTCTGTGGGTTGTGCACTTGTGAAGTTGCTAGCAAACAAAACGTTAACGTAGTAGGAATGTTTGTCAGTTTGTAGTCTAATCCAAATCATGTCGTGCAGTGGCGATCGCTACGTTTGGTAGGTCGTGTCGTCTCGTGCGTGACTGGGTGACTGCTATTGACTTGGGTCTTTTGTAAAGCCCAATTCTTTTCTTTAATATTTTTTTTGTCATTTGGTGCACTAGAGCTTCGCTTCAACTACGCCCAAAATCGACCGTGTTGCTCACATGGCTGTGGTATGTGGGTCTTCAATGAATTCTCTGCATACGTTGAGTCTCGAATTCGAGATTTCGTTTAAAAGATTTGAGATCGACAATAAGTAAAAAGTACTTTAGATATATCCCTTTTTTTTTAGGGTTAAGTACAAGCCGTTATTTTCTTCTACTACTATAAAATAATAGTACCTCTATTGAATGGAGATTTACACGGTTGTTATTATTGTTGTTAAAGAATATCCTTAAAACTTATATATCAAAAACAACCTTCCCGTCAGGGTTAACGAATAAATATACAGTACGTATAAATCGACGAATTAATCATTGCACTATAACTAGGGCAGCAGCACAAACTAAGCGACATATCTACCCCAACTAACCCACATAGGCCACATTGGTAAAATTCTAGTGGGTAGAATTGAACCCAAAATCTCTATTTTGTCATAGGGTATACAAACCATTGAGGCAATCTATCTTTGTACTCTTTTCTTTAAATTGGTGTAAACAAAAAATAAATTGAATGTGCCGGTAAATTGACTTGCACTGGTTTATTCTAGTCTAAAACTAGAGTGGGTTTTAATAAAGTTTAATAAATCAATTGGTACTTTTTTGATGGGATGATGGCGATGATCAATTGGTACTTAAAAAAGTGCATCGCGAAATTCGATATTCAATGAATAGAGAAGGCCCGTAGCAGAGAAAATGTTGCAAATTTTTTTTCAATTTTGTAAACAAGTTTGCATCCATGTGAGTATGTGAGTATGTGACCGACTGACCATGGCTAACTCTCGTGGCTCCCTGTACAAACAATGATACATCACTAACGTCGGACCCTTCGCTACAAATTACTGTATATACAAACCTGGAGTATTGTGCTCCCAAAAAAAAATTGGATTATTGCTTAAAAACAAAAGAGTAAACCGCCTATCTCGAACGCAACACTACAACAGTATTTACAGAGGCACATCGGTGCAATCATTCTAAGTAGGTGCAGAAATACGATAATTAAGCTCATCAAAATTGCCGAGCATCCCCAATGAAAGTGTGGAGAAGGCTCTGTGCTGCCTGCGTTTGATTAGGTTTTCCAGATATTATGACCTTACCGTCACCTCCAGAGCAAGGATCCTCCAGTTCTACTGTAGCTCCAGAAATCTGATGCATAGCAGGCAGGGACAGATAAATTAGAACAATACAGATGTACCCGAGCAAAAATGTTTCAGTAAATCTGGATAATTGTCCAACTTTTCCAGGATGTTAACAAGAACAAGAGTAATTAGATTATTACCGTTCGTATTCGTGCTAGATTACCACCATTATCACCAAACACCGCGTGGTAGATATCTTCCCGGATTACTATCTCTGTCTTTGTATTAGTCACGACTACTGACCTGTTTTCTCTGAAGAATTTCATTAAATTCAGAACATCGTCTATGCAAGAACCTCAAGTGGTCTACACAAGCAAGTTATGGCTAATGGGCTGTAAGCCACACTGCTTGACAGGGAGCTACACTAACAGCATAATTCAACAAATTTAAAAAAAAAAAATCACACTTGCTCTTGTTCCCCTAAATCTACACCTTAAAAGCATTAGGTAAGAAGCACGTTGCCACAATAATTTACCAAAGCATCAGAATATGGTTCTTCACATCTAAGAATGAACATGCATGTGTGGAATATCATTTGGATTTGAATTCCATATACAGACCTGCCACCACCTGCTTCAGTCGACCCCGTTGAATTTTCTCTACTGGTCGTAATGTTGTCCTTGTTCAAAACCTGTAAGCAAGCGCCCACTGAATAAACATGATACACAAAATGCAATCGAGAACGAGAAATTGAAGGATAGAGGAAAGTAGGGCAAGGCAGAACTAAAAGTGTGAGCACCTTTGAGTTGTCGGACTTGCATCGTTGATTATTATTTGCCTTTTTTGGAACTTTGCACTTAATTTTAGCTGTCAAAGAAGCTTCACCCGGATGACGATGCACATTGAACACTTTTTGGGGGAGAATAGGTGATTTATCCTTCACTGAACTGTTAAAATTAAGTTCCCTCAATCTCCAGCTGACTTGGTCCAGAGCAGCTAGCACTGTAGAACAATCTCCATTTATCTGCGAGTAATTAGCATGATCATGAAGTACGCCCCAATGGAAACGAGACATTACAATTGCCTCGAGAAGGTATTCGTAATTCGATGACCATTATTTTATAAGCCAGAGGCCGATGTTTCACTCTGACATCATCAAGATTTAACATACAGATGGCAATTTTGGTTTAGGTCCATGGCCTAG
>ONZK01002139.1:21391-82224 GCA_900322385.1 Pharnaceum exiguum | reverse complement strand
GTTTTCTTCTTTTAATTTTGGTATGAAAGTTGTTCGTGTAGTTCGAGGGTATTTTTGTCTATTAAAAAGTTATGTGTGGATTCATAAATTATGCGATGTGGAAAAATCAGCTCCCCAACTTTATAAGGTGTTGTTTGAGATTATCTTAAGTTTTGAGTTTTGAGTTTTTTTAGACTAGAACCCACATTTTGTGAATCTCAAAAAGATATTGTTCAATTTTTTGTTACAGAGATCAAAATTTTAATTTAAAAATAATTTGATGATCACCAAATTGAAAATACTTCAAATTTAAAAACTGAAAACTTACAGTTATCGTAATCCTAAACATAGTTAAATTTTTTGAAGTGCATAATGATCTGATCTTCAAGAATTGAGGTGGTTGCTCACTTGAGTATAACTTTGATGAAGAATTAGGTAGTTAATTAACATAGGTTAGTAAACTTTTTTTTTTATAATTAGTAACTACGTAGATCTCAATCTTCACATCATTCCCACCACGGGGCGGGTTTCAGCCGAGTTCAGGGTTAGTTATAAACGAGACGAGTTGTAAAAAAGGTGACCCAGGCTCAACTCATTGTAGAATGAGTTGAGACTAGTTCGGTGCGAATCATTGGAGTGCTTGACTCATATTCAACTCACATAGTTTTAGGACGGGTTGAGTATGAGCCGGGGCGAGCCGAATTAATTCGGCGCGAGTTTGAACCATGTCAACTAATGGTCTCTTGATAAAGTTATATATATTAGTGTATAATTTTCACTTCACGACAATTTACTTTATGTTTGTTATGTTTACTCACTTTCTATAAATATATAATTTTTTTTCATCTACTTGATACTCTAACACTATTGTTTAATAATTTATTATTTATTCTATTTATACTAAATGTACGAATTTAATGACGAGTTGAGCTGAGTTATGAATTGAGTCGAGTTGAGTTAGGACACGAGTTGAGTCGAGCCGATTCGACGATTTAAGAAATCTCAACCCAGGTTCAACTCATTTGGGCCGAGTCGAGTTCGAGTCGAGTCAATACAGGTCAAAAGGGGTTTGAGCCGAATCGAATACGGACAGACTCAACAAATTGGCCAGCTCTATTGGCATGTGACAACAAATTCATCATAAACTTTTGGACTGAAGTAGAAATTAAAGAAGAAAAAGAATATGTAGAAGAAAAACCATAGAATAGGAGTACAATTATTGTTTGGGTACTGTAATCTACTAAAAAAAATAAATTAAATAGTCACAAATATTTGGGTGAGACCGTCTCACACTAACGTTAGTGTGAGACGGGGTCATTTTACAGTTGTGCAGGGGTCATTTTTTAGACAATATATGTCTGCCATTTTTCGGTTTTACAGGGGTCATTTTTCAGTTATACAAGGGTCATTTTTCACTTGTAAAGGGGTCATTTTTCAGTTGCACATCAGTGATTTTTCAGACAATATATGCCTACCATTTTTCAGTTATACAAGGGTCATTTTTCACTTGTAAAGGGGTCATTTTTCAATTGCACATGCGTCATTTTTCTTTTGTATAAGGGTCATTTTTCAGAAAATATATGTCTGTTATTTTTCCAGTTTTTACAGTGGTCATTTTTTCAGTTTCACAGAGATCATTTTTCACTTGTAAAGGGGTCATTTTTTAGACAACATATATATGTCATTTTTTAGTTTTACATGGGTCATTTTCCAGTTGTAAAGTAGTCATTTTTCATTTGTATGTCCCCCCTCTCTCAAAAAAAAACAAAAAAACAAAAAATCAAAGGAAAGAAATTGCAAATGTAAACCAAAAACCATCACTTGCCAAAAAAAAAAGAAAATGAGTGAAAATGGCAAACGTAAAGCCACCTACCAAGTGTGGTGTTGACGGAGAGAGCGAGTGAGATGGGTCATGGGTTGACCCGTGTAACAAAGAGAGGAGAGAGATTAGTGAGTGCGAGATGACTCAGATCCGTGCATGCCAGGCGAAGGGAGGGAGGCGGCGAGTCTATCCATGTGGTCGGAGACGAGTGGAAGCCGACGGTAGAGCCACACGCGCGTGACGAAGGTGAGGTCGGGGAGAGAGAGTGGAGTGCGTGAGTGGAGAGAGCGAAGGGAGGAAGGAGGTCGGGGGGTCAGAGGTGTGAAGGAGAAATGGGGATGAGGGGGTGAGGTCGGGGAGAGAGAGTGTGAAGGAGAAATGGGGAGGAGGGGTGGTGATCGAGGTCGGGGAGAGAGAGTGGATTGCGTGAGGTTGGGGTTAGGAGAAATGAGGAGGGAGGGGGTTTTGTTTATTTTGTTTTTGTTGAGTAAGAGTAAGGGTTGTTATGGGGCCAAAATGGTCTCACACTAAAGTTAGTGTGAGACGGGTGTATACAAAAGTTTTTGTTAAATAGGACTATCTCACAGGCTTAACATGTGGGACCAATCCCTAGAACAAAATTTCAAAACCTTTGATAAAAAAACAATTAAACACAACTAGCCGTTAATTCTATAGATGGGCTGCTGAGCAACACAACACAACAGAACAGAAACACAAGACCACTCCGCTCTCTCTCCTCTATCTCTCTAAACTAACTGTCAGTAATTCCAGGCAATGGCAACAGAAACAGAACGAGCTTATCTAAGGCGCTCCTTTTCTAACCCCTCTTCAATTTCTCATGACATGCAACAGGTTAGTCGTCATTTCTAACATTATTTCAACAATACCCAGAAATTGAAATTACATTTTTTCTTCATTTTTCATCATAAAGATCAAATCTTTTCACTTTTGGCTTGATGGGTATTTGTTTTTTTGCTGCATTTTCATCATAAAGATTAAATCTTTTCACTTTTGGCTTGATGGGTATTTGTTTATTTCTTGAAATTCAAATGGGTTTCTTTTATTTTCCGTTTTTAACATACCATTTTCATCATCTTTCCTCTTATGTGTATATTATGCTATTTTATAATTTTCTGTTTTTTTTTGTAGTATTAGTTTCAATGTTTATGTTCAGCTTAACATAGATCTTGTAAGTTATAAGACTTATGTGTAAGAATATAGTATAGGTTGGAACTTGGAACTTGTGATTAAGATAAATTGTGCTGCAATAACATAATGTCAGATTGTAAACATTCTGATTTCTGATGTTGCAATGTTGATTGAAGTAAGATGCAATTTGTAGCTTGTTGAATGCTACAAGTCATGTATTTGAGGATGTTGCAGAAATTTCAGTTAGTGGAAAATCTGATATTGTATGATTATTTAGATCCAGAAGTGATGTGAAGTAATGATTTGGATATCAGAAAATTTGTGTGAACCCGTTTCATATATAAGGCAAGGTCACTAATGACCACCGAGAAGTCATTAATCAACTTTTTCTGTGGCCAGTCTCATAAAGGTTGACATAAGTTTTTTTGGGATATATAGTGGTCTTAAATGTATTAGTTTTATCAGTTTCATGTTGATCTTAAGTTTAGAGTGTTGAATGAGAGCAATGAGGCAAATTAAGGAAGTTCTTTAGGTCAAGAAATTTTAAAGTAAATATAATGGTTGTCCTGTTTCCTTGGACTCATTGTGGTAGATACATTATACAACTTTTTCCAGTCTCCACACATGAAACATGAAAAGGAAAATCAGAAAGAAGAAAAGGACCAAAAATGATAACTAGAGGAGAAAATAGGGAAACTCAGATTTCTTCTCGATCCTTGCTTTAGTGAAGCCTCATGCATTACCCTATCGCTGCTACATAAGCAGATTATGGTTATATGTATCAGACCTACCGACCTATGACTATTTTGTGCTTTGATGAGGTTGGACTTTAACATGAATGTCAAGAGCAGACCTAGTGGGAGTGTGACATTTATCTGCTACTTGAATTGAGTGCATATTTTTTTCCTCTTTTTTTTTGTTTTACTGCAAATAGACCTACCATGGTTCTGTTCAAAAGGGATGTTCAATAATGTGTATACCTGTAGGGAGATCCATGTCGTGCGCTTGGAGAATCGATATCCTTTGGAAGGTATATGACTGAATCGTTATCTTGGGAGAAATGGTCTGCTTTTACTCAAAATCGCTATCTAGAAGAAGCTGAAAGAATTTCCAAACCTGGATCTGTCGCGAAGATGAAGGCTTATTTTGAGGCTCACTACAAGAGAGTTGGTGCCAAGAAGCTGGCTGCTCTAGATCAGGCAAGTGATTTACCTAAGAAAGTTGAAGCAAATATTCGGCGTACAAGCAATGGCACCTCTTCAATGAATTTGGAGGCAGAGGAAACCAAGTATCGACCAGATGTCAATGAAACTTTAGAGAAAGAGACCCCTGATGTGGAGATTTGCTCGAGTATGATTTTTGATTCCTGTTGTTCGTCTAATCAGACAAGTGAAGTACCTAGGACAGATAAACTAGACATTCAGTGTGCGATCAATGGTGCCTGTTCAATTATTTCGGAGGCAGCAGAAACCGAGTATCAAGTAGAGCTCAATGGATCTCCAGAGAAAGAGACCCCTGATGTGGAGCTTAGTTCGAGTTTGGTTGACAATCCTTGTGGTTCTTCTATACCGACAAAACAACGGCACAGTGCGACAGAAAATGATAGGATGTCAGATACTGATACGGATGCTGTAGATAAATGTGTCGCCCAAGCGTGTAAACTCGAGGATCAAGCAGAAACCGTAAGCGTCAGTGTAGATACTGCTGAGACAAAGGAGATTCAACATACCAATGTTCTCAAGAGTGAAATCTTGGTCACCACCTCAGAGAGGAAGGTGCCTGAAAAGGTATACATGTTATTTCTTAGTTTTTTCTTCAATTCTGTTTCAACTCCCTCTTAACATTTTTTATTTACTAACTCTGTCTGTTCTTCCATCTTATTGCTGTTGATACTCCACTTCTCCAGAAGGCAGGACAGAAGGACAATCTTAAATTGGTGAGCAAACAGGAGGCAGCAGATTCAGCTACTACTAAGTCTACGAGGGCCAAGATTTCAGCATCTCTTTCCAGACTTACAACTCCTCTTCGTAAAAACGAATGCAGTGACACACCTTACACTATGAAATCTGCAAGAAAGCCCCTTGAGAAACAGAAACCAGTGTCGAAGTCGCTTCACATATTGGTCAATTCTGATGTCAATGCAGTGAAGAACGCCTCTCCAGCTTCCCATAAACCTCGACTGGGAAAAGCATTCACTCCCCTAGGGAAAATTATTAGAGATAACTTTCCTTCTTCCCCAGCTCCAAGCAAGGTAAGCATATTCTATTACTCTTTATTCATAATATCATAACCAGACATACAAAATTAGTTCTATGACTAGTATCTTTAGCACAGTAGGTATTTCTGTCAATATTCATACATAAAAAGTGGAAGCAATGCTATAGTGAGCTGATATTATATTTGCCAGAACTAACTGCACCAAAAAAAAAAAAAAAATGAAGTCTGCTGCCAGGAAACTTGAAGACTTAAACCCTGAGCCCCTTTCCCTCTGTATTATTGCCATCCCAAATGAGCAATTCATGTTCAAGTAGTTTACTGAGATGGAAAAAGTTTGCCTTTGATTCATGATATATCAACTATTTATATGCTACAGGTGAACTTGAACAGTAATTCACGTCTCCGTCAGCCTGCAACCCCTCAGGCAGAAACTAAAAGGTACTTAACTGTTTTGCTTGAAGTGTTCTCACAATGCCTATGTTTATCTGACTCAATGGCACTTAAATTTTCATTTTACATGTTAGTAGGAGCAGAGTAGCTCTTGAGAAGTCGTTTGACCAAAGCCGGAAAATGGAGCAGAAATCCAAATCTCCCTCCACAAGGTAAACACTTTACACTCCAGTTCCAAACTAATACTTTGAAGTAGAGTAGCCGGACAGGTCCAAGAGTACGAATTTTATGATATAAGTTGCCACATAAATTTCAATATGGTTATGAAATGAACTTCATTTGTATATTGTCCCTCCTGTTGATACCAATTTTAAACTCATCTTTGCTTTTAGTTATACTGCGCCGCTACCTAGTGAATTCCTGGATTAATTATCCGTTTCCAAATTTGATGCTCATGAAGTTTTCAGTTGAGTGTAATTGGTTACTATAACGTATCAAAACAATTTTGATGATTTTTCTGAGACAAAAATTCTTTAGAGTTATAATCTACAGCTGTTCAAGCAAGTAGTGCTTCTGTGGCTAACTGAACTGGCTTCAAAATCATTGAACAGACAAGTGAAGCCTTCAGTGCAATCTTCCACCATATTCCGTGCCTTTAACTTTAGGACTGAAGAAAGAGCAGAAAGGCGTAGAGAGGTATAAAGTAACTTCCCAGAACTTTGTTGACCTTGAACTTTGTAAAAAGCTAGGTCTTAATCTTGGGTGTTTGTGTGGCAGTTCTTCCATAAGAGGCTGGACAAGGAAGCGGAAACCATGCAGCTGCTACGCAAAGCTAAGGTGTGTTATCTGTAGTACGCAAAGCTAAGGTGTGTTATCTGTAGTATGCGCTCTTCTGAATTCTTAGCATCTTGTTTAGTGAATCATGTGTCAATTTCTTTGCAGATAAAACCCAAAGTAGACACCAGAAAATCATATGCGAACATTAGAACCAACACCACAGAAGAGGTCAGGAACGATGTCTTGAACAACATTGACAAGGTTTTCAATTCTTGCTTATTATTCATCTCATTTTGTTAGTAAGAAGATGCTTCTTAGTGAACTTAGAAAAATCTAGACAATTATTTTTGTGAACAAGATGTCAGCTTGAATTGAACACTCCTCTGAACTAGTATTGTCTCAACTCTCAACTCTCAATTGACATTGCTTCTTGCACCGTTAATATTCGTCAGATCTAGACGCTTAAGACGCACATAGAGTATACAAATACAAATTTTGCTTCTGAACTTCAAAATTTACATATTCTGATTCTTTATTCATGTTTCCTTCAGCCAGTAGGTACTTTTTTTTTGGGAAGGGGAGGTATGTTTTGTTACTTTCAACTCTGTAATCGATTTGTACTTGCAGATTCCACCTGCTAGAGCCCTCTCACCAAAGCATGAAAGCAAACAAGCTTCTGACTTGAGGAGAGGCACACGTTCTCAAACTCCTCAAAGAAGCATCCATGGCACACGTTCTCAAACTCCTCAAAGAAGCATCCATCTTCACAGAGAGATGGAAAAGAAGAAACTGATTCCAACACAGTCTACTTCAATCACAAGGAGGAAAACGCAGGAAAACACCTCTCCTAACATTCTTTCACAGTAAACATTCATTCAGAGAGGAACTGGTGGATGTAGTATAAAAACCGCTACAAGAAGACAGGGGTACTCTCCACGTTTGTATTGTATTATTTTTATTGATTTGTAAAATTTTTGTCTAGATTCATTAAAGATGTTGAGAAAACCCTGAAATCTGTGCATGTATAAAATTTTATAGAACTACAAGTTGTTACAGTATAGTTCTTCCTTCGAAAAGCACAGTATAGACATCGTGCTGATGATGATGCTTGCGAAGCGTGTTGTTGATGTAGCAATAGGCCTGAGATTATCTCAGAGATTGTAAAACTGGACATGCAGAACAAGATATTATTTGTAGAAAACTTAGCTTTTTCCTCTTGCTCCTAATTAATAAATTGAAAGTTTTACTGAGATTTCGAGTTCAAATCCCCCCTCCTGCTCGAAGTGCCCTAAGTAGCTCACCAAAGAAAAAAAATGAAAAAGTTGTTTGCTCACCTGCAGAGAACATACTATCCAGTATCCACATAAAGACATCAATGACCTACTAACCTTATTATTGCTAGCATTTGCCATTTGGTATTATACATGGCTGGGGAGTTTTCTTCTCTATTCCATAGACTATTGTCTGGATGATAAGTTATAATCCATTTTCTAGAAAAACTATAGGAGTATCTTTGTAAATATATGTAAATATATCTTCTTTCGAAAGCTGGAAGATATACTATATGACTATATCATGAGAACATTAAACCTTGATCAACAAAAGGGTACTCCACATTGTCGTAGGGATACTCGTACTCAACACCAAACTTCGACATACACAATGGCACAGGAACTTCACTGACGTGATCTTGGAAACTGAAGTCTGAGTAACCAATATGATCGTATCCGACATCTCTGGAAGGAACATCACTGCCTTGAACCCAGCAAAACATCAGTTCCTCCCCTAGGAATCTAAACGCCGAATCACTTCCTGAAACCTGGTTTCTTTGTTCAGGCTCTAAACCAGTTCTACCGTGACTACCACTCTGGCTTTTCATCTCCCATGTTACATCTAAGTTAGGTAGCAAACCTTGTGGACTTGTGATTTGACTCTTTGGATGCAGAGGGAATGGCTGAATAGAACTCTGTAACAGGCCGTCTTCCTTGGTTCCATGACTGCTTTGAGTGAAACGTAGATTCTCCAGTGACATGTCAAAGCCGCATCCAACTCCAACAGATTCAGGGTTTGGTAATGGAAATGATTCGAGCCCTGTCTCTACAGGGGGTACCTGTGAGATACCCTTGTCATCCTCCGTTTGGATTATAGGTTTGATGTCAATGAGACCTGAACTTTTGTTTTCACTGATAGATGGTCCAGCAATGTGAGGAGCAGGCTCTAGAATATCAGCTTGGACACCTTGTTGCACAAGAGACATTGTTGGCTGGTTGAAACAAACCTCTAACCCAGGGCGTTCGTATTCAGTTGCTAATTGTATTTTTGGAGCTTCTGTTGGCCAGGGGTACTGACGAGTTACAGACGAGTCAAAGGACGATGCATAACTGATGTCAGTCTCTAGAGGCTCAAAAATTTGATCAGGTCGAACACATGAATGACCAACTTTATGAGATTCAGAAATGTCATTGGTAGAAGGCTTCACATTGTCCTTCAATGTCAACAAGCTGCAACTCTTCAAATCACTATCAAAGGGTTTCGCGTCAGTGGTTCGAACAGGCAATTGACTCATGGGATACACTACATTGCTGCTAACATCATGTTGCTGGCTAACACTGGAGTTCTGAAGGCTAAAACTTCCACAAGACTCCTTCGGGGAATTCTCTGGATTCTTTATTCCTCCAGCAGAGCTTTCCAGTTTGTCGTCTTTCCTTATCCTGCTCAGGTAGAGGCGGTACTTCTGCAAGAACAGAAAACTTATCTGATAAAACTTCCACATATTGTCTTTTGATACAGCCAGCACAATATCAAGTACAACAAGCACAAAGCCAAATAAATTCAGAGAAAGCAGTCATTTATGAAGTGAAGGGAGAAGTATAAACTTCATTCTGATATCCAAGGTGCAGATAGTAACCCTATCTATTTAAACTGCACCCCTGAGACATATTCAGGGAGTACTCAAAAGTCAAAGTAGCAGAGAAGGTTGTTTCAAACTTTAATTAACTGCTATCTTGAGGTATAAATTTACCAATTATCATCCTTTTTCATAGGTTTTCCAGTTTTCTGTATGGGAGGGGAGTCCATAGCATATGGAAGCAATGTACACAGGATTTGTGGGCATGCCTCTCAAGACACCAAACAGGCTCACTTATTATCATTTCTGTGAAGTACCTGTTATGGAGTTATGGATTTCCTGAATTGGGAGGGGAGTGTCTATACATTCAACTATTCAAGTACTTCGGGTATATAAGAAACTAAGAAAGACAAGGTTCAGGAAAGTTGACCTGGAGATGGCTGGCAACATTCTCCCTTGTCAGCCACGGTACATTCATTAGGTCAAGTATCTTCTTCGGGCCGACTTCTGCAAAAGAGAAAAGTTGGTAATACTGTAAGCATTACTAATGCAGATTCAGGTTAATGGAAACAATAGAAGAGGTCATGTCTGAGCTAATCACTTGGCTATGATGTCTTGAACACATGACCTAGATGGCAAACAAAAATATCTTGTTTCATTAGCAATTTCAGTGCAGAGGTTGAATTGTAACTTGTAAGCATGAAACTCAAGACCATGTAATCTTTGATAAGTTCTAGAACGGTATCAATTAAAGCTTTGAGAAACCGAATTCCAAATAAATAAGCTTTGAGAAACCGAAAGATTTGTACTCACTGTCACTATCAATTCCTATCTGATTTACAGCTTTGACGAATTTCTGATGAAGTTCAACGTTCCAAACAACTCTTGCTTTCTTTGTGGAAGGATCAGTGGAATCTTTCTCATCATTCTTGTTCTCGATATCTTTTCGTTTCTTTAACAAAGTTTGATCACCGTAGTGCCCGTCATTAGAAGGGTCTGGTCCAAGTCTATCTTCAAGGCACTCAATGTCCCTCACCTCATTCATCCTCTTACGCACAACGTGCTGCCATATATTCTTGAGCTCCTTCATTCGTATAGGTTTCAGCAGATAATCACATGCTCCATGTTGAACACCTTTCATTACTCTGCTGGTTTCACCATCCACAGACATCACTGCACGAGTTCATGAAACTTGTGAGAAGTAAAAGAATATGATGTCAATATTCGCGATTTGAGAGGGAGACATGAAATTTGAGACAAGTTTGTCAGTAGGAGTGCAGGTAGCTTACTGATAACAGGCAGATCCATTTCAAGCCCAACGTGCTCAAGAAGCTTAAAACCATCCATGTCAGGCATGTTGACATCACTAATAACAATATCAAAGCCATCTTTTCGTTCACGAAGGTGCCTCAAAGCATCTCGGGCCAATCCACATGTGGTCACTGAAATTACATCACAGAAGATAAAATGTGAGAAAAGAGGTACTTACATGACATATATGGAGAAACTAGGAAGACTACAAACACACATTTTAACCTCAAGACCAATGAGAGGGGTGTTGGGAATTTACAGAATATACTGATTGTGGTAGTGTCTGGTGTAAAACACAAGACTACATGATTTGATCATTTTCATTTAAGTGCAGGCTATATGTGTCCTAAAAGAGAACTGCAATTAAGTACAGACATTAAAAGGATGATTACAAATTTACAACCAAGCTCCTGCAGGCCTATTCCTAATCTTGTTTAGCTAGTCAGCGTAATGCTCTTATTTTATCTGCAAGACTAGAACTGAGTGTCATTGAAATCATACTACTCCCACTATTGATTACTTTGTGTATATGTTTTCTCTTCTACTTTATGGATTATTGTTATTATAGATGGCCTCTATTTAGAAGAAAAATATATTTTGATGCAAGTGAATGCAAATCTGAGTACTGAAATTCTTGAAGAACAAATTAAAAGTGGCTTCTTCCAGACAAAAAGGAACTCTCAAATTCGGAAAGTCCTCCAAAACTACCAACAGAACAAAACATAACTATATATGATCAATCATTACTTTTCATCCATGAAATCTGCACTGTTCTGTAATAGTATTAAAAGATACTAAATACCATTTTTGATCATATCAACAAGAGAATCGAATTCTAAACTAGAAAAGTAAAATCTAGCTTTAGAAGTCCAGTTCTGAGCATCAATTGAACAGTGAACAAAAACATGAATTGACCATAGTATGATTCACTTCATCAAGCATCCTACCAAATAATCCATCAAAGATCTGGTTACTGACAATCACTTTCCAAGTCGTAATATTCTCCTATAGATGTATAGCTACATCAACATGATTTGATACTTCATTTTCAAGTCCACATATGCCTATAGCTTAACTCTCGAATCCATGATCTAATCATGTTAATCAGCTTCAAGGATCCCCCTTAAGAGATAAGATCACAATTGATAAGATAACTAACCATATCATGATACTTAGAAACCAGACTTCTACTGTTTTATCTAATATAGAAAAATTACTGTTGCATAACACCTTAGTTCATCAAATGTTTGGGTAACAAAGTATTCTCGAAAACTCGAACGGATCATCAAGACTCATAGAATGATAATCAGTGAGGTTAAAAGATATTTTTGTATAAAGATGAGGAAACCTGCAATTGTAAACTATTATCAAGCAAGTAAACAACAGACCAACTAGGACGAAATAATCCCAGGTGGAAGCATCCTACTTCGGGGTTATAGAGTGGCAGCAGGTACTACCAACATGGTTGGCTGTCTCATGGATCACTTTATCACTCTATCCTAAGTTCATCTCAAGCACAATCCTAATTGATTATTTCATAGATGCTCATACAACTAACCAGTGTAATTTATTCATTAAGATAACCAAGCTAGCTCATGGTTGAATCATGACTTAAAGTTAAAGCAAATGATCAAAGTTGACAAATCCAAGTAAACCCTTTTAATCTCAAATCTCATGCAGACAAAGTTAACAAGTGAAACACAAAAATGATCATGTGGGCACCCTTGGAACAGAGTTCAAACAACAGTTGCAACAAAAAAAGTTGACATTCAAAGCAAAAGAAAACAGCATGGGGACAAACAAAAACATAAAAAGACATAAACTTAAACCTTCATAGGTGCATTTCTTGAGCATCTTTTCCAAGATTTTAAGCCATGTAGGATCATCATCAACGACCAAAACTCTAAGGCCAGCAGGAAAGCCATCAGTTCTTCTAGGTGATGAGAAACCAGTCTGCATTACCATGAGGACAGAGAATGGAATAGCTAGCTAGCCTAACAACAAACACAAACAACAACACTAACTCACGTGAGTTACGTTTATGGTTTGAGGGAGAATATAAACAAAGAAAGGAAGATGATGGAGAATTATTGGAGGTATGTATGTGTTACTTACTTACTAAGTGATAAATACTTAACAATAACTTGGAAAAAAGTTTCTGTCTTTCTTTGTTTTTATGCTCTTTAGTAAGTACGTACACTATACTACTATACTACTATAGTATAGTTTAATTTTCCTCTCTGTTGGGAAGGTCATAAAGGAGAATAATATAACAAGAAATGGACTTTGCTTTTAGCTAGTATATACATTTTTTTTATTATAAGGATGTAAGATGTTGCAGTGTTGCACTTGCACTGTTTGTGTTAGTATATGTTGTGTTTGAAAGGGAAAGCCTTTAGAGATCAAACGCAGAATAAACGAATATTTGGCGCCGTCTATAACTAGAAGCTCTGCTCCTAGGTTGCCACTTAACGGTCCCCGCCAAACCACCTTACTCACCTGCAGTAGCCCCGAAACTTAACTAGTGAAAATTTGTTTAAATTCGTTTCATATATAAGACGGGCTGAGGGGTCTTTAAGTCATTAATACTTAATCTTAAATATGAAACGGGTTTATACAAGTTTTTGTGAACTTAATTTCTGAAATATTTAATCAAATTCACTCAAAAGTTTACCGGTTCAGTTATGTCCAATTCAATACAATTCAATTCACTGAAGTTTAATTTTTTTAGTTCAGTTTTGTTAGCTACGATTACAATTATGCTCAATTGATGTGTCATCATTATGTCCCCTTTATAAAAATACATCTGAAGATTTCTCTCATTTATTTTTAAACTAGTTTTTTATCCGAGGTATAATTTCCTCCCAAAATTTCCTGCCTTACATGACAACATCATGATTTCATCTTTTCTTTCTAATATTTATTTGAATTCTATGATCGGAATCATTCTCAAAGAATTGATTTCATCTTATAGAGTAGCTAAAAAGAGTTATAATTCTGAAATGCGGTGTCGTAACGGCGGGTTAATTCTGACCTTACTCTGGCCAACATAGAAGGGTAAGCTAGGAATTTTTTTGATATCTTTTATAATCCATGACAAATTATGTAGAGGGGAGAATATACGTGTTGTATTGATGCCCAAATTAAAATAATGAAGGGTAAACCCCTTATTTATACTGAATACATATAGCTTATTGTGCAAGGTAGGTATAGTCTAATATATCTTCTCAATATTTATTTCTTAATTTCTAATAACTCCAATAAAAACCTTATCTTTGTTAAATTAAATTTTGATGGGCAAGTCATTAACGATCAATTTTCTTTTGAACTTATCTTACGCATTAATGGCATTATGTTCTAATGTTATTTCTTCCAAATGTTCAAAAATTGAAAATTCAAGTATCCTCTCATGCGAAGGTTTATCTTACAATAATGTGAATATTGAAAACTAACACATCTCTAATATAGATATGGTTATAAAATACTGAAAAAGCTCTCATGCGAAGGTTTATCTTACAAGAATGACTAATCTCACAAGTCACAAACACTCTCAATATAGCACCTTGCTCTCCAAGAGATTCAGAGACTCTCATTGGCTTAGCTTGTTTAAACAATGGCTACTCACACCCCGCCGCCTAGTCCAATTAATGGAGCTGAGCAACCACAATTGACGACTTTAAATTAATTTCAAGACCATTTTTGTACTTTCGGTTTGATTACTGTTATGCGTTTATTGGATATACACAAGTGATAAATGGTGCTGGCGGAGTTCATTAAACAGAACTAAACAAGAACAAATGAACGAATGGCAATGCACCTAGACGTGCATGGTAGATTTGGTAGTAGTTCAATTGTAATAGAGTCAACTTTCGTTTGCTGGAGTTGCTAAATACAAGAAGCCAAAGTTCATCGATCACCAAGTTTAATAATTAAATTAAACAAAGATCTACAGTTTGGCTTGATCATCCGTACCTACATTTGACCTTTTCTGTAGCACTTAGTGAAAAAGTAAATCCTCCAAAGAACCATAACCATGCATGATCTAGTGAAAAACAGACAGAAAAGAGAAGTATAATTTATACGAGATGCCCAATCATTCACGTAATTCACTTTGTATTTCATAATGTAAGTATTTTTCTCACATTGGAAATTTGAATATTAGCCATTTAGCCCTAGCTAGTAGCCTAGTTTCACAAAACAAAGAACAAAATGGAGAAAGAAAAACTACAAAATATATTAAAACCATAGCCTCTTTGACTCCACGAGAAAGAGAATTTCAAAAGGGCCATTTACAACCTACAAGTGCTCCCTTTTTGTGCGATAAAAATTATTGGACCCATTAACGTACACCCTTAAGAGAAAGGGAAAAAAAGGAAAGAAGTAAAGGTAATGACACATCCAATCATAGAATTAGGACAAATAAAAGCATCCCTGTCATGCAGGATTAGTGCCATGACAAGGCAATGCTGTCAATATACCATGGGAGAGGGGAGTGAATTCAAAGCTTTTTCATTGAGAAATTAATATGAAAATGTAAGTGGAGATAAAAGTTGATTCCTAATTCATAAACCATAACCAATTTATCTAATAGTTAAAAATAGATTTCTTGCCATGCCCTTTTTTTAAAAACAGTTTTTACGTCTAGATATATCCTTGCATTGGTTACTGTGATCATCATCTGTCTATGATTGAGTGACATCTAGACATCTAGTAATATAAGCACCAACGTGACGAGGTCACAATAATCACTACTTAATCTCTCTTAGGCAGTTGTAAGTATCTAGACCGTCCTAAATGGGAATGGTGGCCGTAATGGTGACATAAAGCGTGATGTATGAAACCGTGAGAAATACAAACCTAGCAAGTGATAATTTATTGATTTATATGACCTAGGTTACTAGTCTATGTTGAAGATCATTATTGGACATCACTTTAAGAACATGTTCTTAATATACATGTCACTCATCCAAGCCACAAAATAGCATTATTCAAATTGTGTATAGCTTTACAATGGTTTAATTTAATGATGTCCAATAAAAATCACTCGAGGTGATTAAATTTCTTTAGAAAAGTTTGCCTGGATGCACTTGGAAGGATCATCTTTTGTTGTACATGACCACCTTAACCAACAAGAGGTTAGCATTCTTACTCCACATTGCACTCATGTTCACAAGCACATTTTGGGTGATGTACCTACGTGATTTTTATTGAGGCCAAGTACACTGAAGAATCATTAGTGGATGAAAACCTTAATCAACCCTTTTTGATTGGACAAGTGTCAATAAACAACTTCTCCATAACTCAAAATGTCATATTAGATAGTTATTTACATTTGCTTAATGATGGTTCAACTTTAGAATTTGAATTGGAGAAGGTTTTAATTAGAAATGTAACTTTTGAGAGTGGGGTAGGGATGGAAGAATGAGAACGGAGTAGAGTGAGGCTCTAAAGAGAAAAAATGCCCACTAACAAAAGTTTCTTTGTTGTTGGAGAAGAAGATAATAATTTAGTATGTACATTTAGAAAAGGAGAAAGGGCCATGATTGGTGTCAAACAAATTTCAGGATGAGCTCCATGCAACTTCTACAGAGGTGGATCTTTCTTTTGCTTAATTTAATCAAAAGCAAAGAATTTTTACCATTCTACCAATTCACGTTTTTATGCTCTACATTTGATGCCTCGAGGGTGTGATGATCTGTTCCCTACCTATTGCTCAATTTTTATTTTAAAATTTGCATTAGTATCTTGCTCATTTTCTCTAGAGCATTGTATATTGCTCAATTTAACTATTATTTTTTGAGTTATTTATTCTTCGATGCTGTGAATTATTTTTTAAAGTTTTTACTTTTTACTCAATAGAAGATGCTAAGCTATACTAGATGTATTATATGGTGAACCATTTGATGTGGAGATGTGGAATATGCTAATTTACAGTTTGATAGAAACCGAAGTTATGCTGGGTTAAATTTTTTGCATTGCCCGCCAAAACAATAAATCTATAATAATAATGCATATGTTCTTAGGATAATTTTATTTTATTTTTGATACAAGGAATGAAAAGAATGGGAAGGCTCTCCTCTTAAGACACACTCCTTATCGATCCTCTTGGAAAATTGTTCTAGACCATGAAGTATCATAAATTATCTCATTATTACAATTACGACGAATTTGCAAAGCCGATCGACTGCTCTATAAATTGTACTATGATGGAAATTCCTAATTAGCCTTTTAGAGTCTTCAATTCTAATTGTGATCTTCCATGGTGTTATAATAGTGCCTAACATCGCTTGGATTATTGTTTGATTGTCACATTCAACTTCGAGAAATGTTGCTCCCAGTTTTATGGCTGGTAAGACAATTGCTTCCGTTTTAAATATAGAAGCTCTTCCAACATTAGCGAAGTCATAAATTTTATTCCGTGAATGAAGTAGTGAATTTTTTATGTCAATATTAGTTTGGAGACAAAGCCAGCCCAATGATGAATCTTGCCAAGATCAAGGCCAATAATTTTAGTTTGGAGACAATTGTGGCTCAATGATCTTTGTTGCCAAAGATGATGGCATACACAGACTGCTTCAGGTCAATTTTGGTCGAAAAATTTGGCTAACATAGGTCCTCTATTACTGTATTGTGCGGCTTAAAAAAACTATTGAAAGTGGATATTGGATGCTATCCAAATGACGAGGGCATTGGTCCAATAACAGAAGCTTCTTGGGCTTCAGGTGGATATGACGTCCATGAGGATCCAATTCCCTGATTAAGGGATGGCAATGATGTTGTTTGCTGTCCATTAGAGGGTTGAGTGTTATGATTTTCTCTTTATTGGTACGGTGTCAAAGGTTATTAGTCCAAGGTTCTTTGTTCTTAGGCTGTGTTTTATTCGTCCGTAGTAATACAGTTCAGTTTTTTTCAGTTTAGTTTAGCATTTTTCAGTTTTTTTCAATTTAGTTCAGCATCTTTCAGTTTTTTTCAGTTCAGTTAAGTTAATTTTTAGTTATAATTATAACTATCTTCAGTTTTTTTCAGTTCAGTTCAGTTTTTTTCAGTTCAGTTCAGTTTCAATTCATATCATTTCAGCCGAACAAACCCTTTGTTCATTTCATAACTTCATACGAAGTAGCTCGTTAATTTACGTCAATTTAAGCATTGTTATGTAAGTGATGAACGGTTAAAAGATTGAACATTAAAAAGTTCAGAAATGTTCAATTCACTGAAAATCAGGTCATAGAGGCTTCTTGTCAATTCAAGACTGCAATACTTTGAGACGTTTTAGTGATTATAATAAGTCAACTCAAATCAGGTAAATTAAGAATATGAATGCTAAATTGCAAGCTCTAACAGGAGCTTGAGATCTTTAGAAAACACTTACAACATACCTTGATAAAATTCGTAGTCTATGAGGATTATCAAGCGATTAAACGTGAAAACATATTTAAGACCTTGTACAATATTCTAATTTATAAGCCATCATTCATTAATTCAGTCCACTAATACGATCACCAGTCAAAAGGGGGGAAAAACCAACATGATCAAGTCAAGGGAGAGAAAGTACTACTTGGAATGCTTTCAATGCAAGCATAAGGGTAAGCACACACAGAAGGAACTAGCATGGATTCATATAAAATTCATTACTATTAAATTAGTTTTAGTTTATGACTTGCCAGCAAGGCATAATATAGAGCCTCCTCATTACAAAACTATCATTAAGGGAGACCCAAGAGAGTACACAATACAATACTTTGACAATTCCTTCTCTGATAATCTAAAAGGCAGAGATGGATGTCAAGCATACCTTTCTTTGCATCTAATATAGTTCATATAATCGCCTCAAGCAAGAGGCAATCTCATTTAGTGTAGCCTGCAGGCTAACCTTCGAACCATGAAGCTTCCTTTCAAGTTTAGACATAGAAACTGTTAGAATACCCAAGCAGAACAAGTACCCCTGATGACACTTCCTTTACACTTGTTTATCCGATGACATACATGACTATTCATGTCATGCTTATAAGGCCGGACACTATATACAGTCGATGGTCGGCTTCTTTAAGATGATGTCAATGTTTCTCCAGTTCATATCATGTAATCATAAACGAAGAAATGGGTGTCCGGTGTTACGAGTGGGAGGCTTTCAATGTATAAGTAGAAGCGGCTCAAGTTCTCTCTTGCAATAGTGATTGAATCCACCACGTCATAGTTACTAGTCAGAACCCACAAGTCTCTAGATATAACCCTCTTCAGGCTTCCACGGCAGAAAGGGCATGACCGTGATCTAGAATTCCTATCAATCAAAAGACAGGTAGAGATGTTAAGAGCACAGACACCTTAGGAATTGCAGAGAAAAATAGGACAGATTAGTGATTTTTGAAATGAGGTATCATGGACAATGCATCCCCAAACAATGATCACGCTCATCAGAGAAACATCAAGACAGGATGGCTCATCAGAGAAACATCAAGACAGGAGGGCTAAAGTTTTGTCGATTACATAGAGTTTGATTCGTCTATCAACTGTGATACTCAAGACTCCTGACTTGGGCTCAGCTACCTCACCCTAACAAAGAGACTAGTAACAGACTAACAGTTCTTTAAGCTAAATAAACATGAATTTTTCCAAAAAGGCCAATTACACACTAAACGTTTTAGGATCTTCCAAAAAGGCCAATTACACACTAAACGTTTTAGGATCTTGGTGACTGAGTCCGCCATCCTTAACTGTGTTACCTCCAATAATTCCAATAAATAAAATATCCTCCGCTCCAATAAACTCATAGAAGTGATTCCAGAATTCACTCTCGACTCCAGACGAACAAGTATCCTCCAGTCCAACATACTCATGTTTAGTCCTCATATATGCTCCCTCATAACTTCAGAAGTTTTGTCTCTTCGCCTAATCTCTCTTTTTGAACAAGGTAGCACAGTTAAAGAACTCCATCTCTGCTGCTCCAAATATCCCCTCATGTAGCACAATCTCCTTACTCTCAATTACATATCTAACTGCATACCCTTTCATAGGGCCTTATTATGAAAGACTCTTTGTCCGTTCTCACATGTTGATCTCTGTCACGTACTCACGTCGATATCCTTCAACCTCCACTGTCTAGAACCCTCAATCAATCAAACAAGAAAAATTATAACTAGCACAACTCTGCAATATTCCAAAGACAAAGAAATTCGAAGACGACTCCATGTGTCTGAACGTAATACAGCTGATTCAACATTTTTATGACCCCCCCTCCCCTCCTCAAATTTGTGCCTTCATTAGTACTCCCTTCTGACTCTGACTAATACACCTATTTTTAAATCTTATAAGTTATATCCAAAAAAACATATTCTGGCCGAGTCCAAGTTGAACAGTACACAATAGGACAGCAAAAGGACAGAAATTCATGTTTTGTACCAGGAAGGCAATAGAGAAGACAAGTCAAGTCAATTCCTAGGAAAGGGCTTGATCAGCAAAATGGAAAGTTCATACCAGTCACGAAAGCACCGGATACACATGGAGTGTCCACAGGTAGGCAGTACCATCTTGGTGCCAAGTTCCATACAAATGCCACACTCATCATCTCTTTCCAAATCCTTATCAGGCAGCTTCCTCTTGTCATCACCTCTCTTTCGGCTCAGAGAATCTGTGCTTCTCGTTCTTTTACCTTCACCCAGTTCAATTAGATTATCTTCTAGCTGCCTAAGAGTTGGGTATATGACAGCTGCAAGCCAAGAAATTTCACAATACATCAATTCAATATCCTACATTCCATAACATGACAAGGAACTGAGGATGAATTGACAATCAGATAAATCAACTCTACCATAGAAATCCCTTAAAGAGGCCTTCTTTTCTTGGGAAGACATTGTTGGCACTCCATCAACATATACCTAATCAAAAATTCATTATATCATCTTAGAAACTCGTTTTCGACAGAAGCCATAGTCATACAGGAAATGAGATATGATAATGGACTTTCATAAAAAAAGAGAGCAACTAAATTAACCCACCTTGGATACTAAAATGTTATGTAGTCCCAAAAAATTAGGAAGGGTGTCCATACAATTACAATCCATCCACTCTACCAAATATAGAATGAAGGGTGCCAATGGACTGTAAGATAACCTCATTTGAACATAATCTCCACAATAGTCTCTTGGAAGAGATGCTGCCCTGAGACAATTTGATTACATTAACAAAAAATAACAACAACAAAATTATATTAAGAAACATTAAAAAACAAAAACAAAAGAATGAAACAGATAAGCAAAGACTAAACTAAAGTACTATCTATTTCTCAGCAATCAACATGTAAAAAAGTTCAAATTTTTAAGGCACCCAGAAGAAGCCTACCTGAGTAAACACAAAAATATTTTTTTAAAAAAATCCATTCTTTATTTCCTTTCTTCATGATTCTATGAAAGCCTTTCATGGTGATGAAAGAACAAGCCTTTTAGATAAATAAATAAATATTTACCTACTTAACAAACTTTACCAAATTCATTATTTATGATATGAACCACTAAAACCCCATCATTTTCAATACCCACCAAACATTTTTAAAAGCAATGATCACACACATAGTAAAAATGAGAAAAAGTAAACTAAACTTCATCAGCATATATAACAAAAATGATCATAGTCATATACTTGAATAATCAAGAAACATCTGCATGCATGGAATGAAAATATCCAAATATCAAAATTTAGAAACTTACAAGTTATTAGCATGCTGAATATCAGCTTCAAGAGCTTTGACAGATTCTCTGTAAGATGACTTACAGTTACTACTACCCTGTTTCTGCAACATTTGTTCTCTGTTCTTGAGCTAACTTTGTGCCAAAGAAAAACAAAAAGAGCTGAGAATTCTACAGATATGTAGAGAGAGAATGGAGTAGAGACAATCCTATGAGAAAAGAGAATGTTTTTGGTTATGGTGAAGAGAAGGGTGTTGTGTTTTTTAGGAGAAGGTGATGATGGTTACTTGTGACTTGTTAAAACTATACTACAATGATACATACATACACATAGTTTTTTGTTTGTTAAGTTTGTTATGTTATGAGTATATTTAAAAGATAAGATAAAGCCACTTGCTTAGCATTGAAACCTTTTTCCTTCTCCAAGGAAAGAAAAGGATACCTTCTTTGCATTAATTCACTTCCTAAACATGATTTGGACTTTTTGTACAAAGGCAAAGCTTATTTAATTTTATCATATTTTTGTTCATACAAGGTCAAAGTCACAACTCACAAACATAGAAAAATCAAACAATACTATAAACATTCAATATTGGGTAATGGGTATTAATAATAATAGTAGTACTAACAACAATTTAATAGTAACCAAAAAGGGATGCCACAATTGATGAACTTGGACCATCCAGATGGCTTTGGCTGCTCTCTCTTTCTCTCCATACCTAATCAACCGTCAATTTTTGTCTAAATGTTCTTTTCTAGCCAAGTTGCTATCTCAAATTTTCACTCTTTCTTTAGTGGCATCTTATCGTCCACAAAGACCACAACTATTGATAAAGCCACTTTCTGTGAATATGGTATTGTGGGCTTTTGTTGGACTTTGTAGGTTACATGAAAACATGGCCCAGCGTATTGAATAAGAAGCCCAGTGGGTTAATAATCAAAGCCCAAGTCATCATCAGGTAATAAAATGAACCAATTGAAAACCCATTTTCAAGGTAATAACAAAATCAAAAATTGTAGTTTAGCAATGGGTTTAGCCTTTTAGCCTATACTAAAACTCAGTTTGGGAATTCTCTATTTAATAAGGAAAATTAGATAAATTTTGGAAAACTATTGTAATATTAGATTATATTTATTTTTTTGAAAGGTACATCAGGTACAAAGGGGTTCCCATCCCGCGAAAAGATAACACCCTAAGTAATAATATTGTCCTTACTATCATACAACCAAACAGACAAATAAATGCTCAGTTTAATAGTCTTCATTCCATTATGTGGTTTAGTTGAGTTGCATACAGTTAAGGTAGCAGCCCAAAAGTAACGCAAAACACTCCGGTCAAAAAACTATTATAATAGGTCACCTAAAGTGGGTAACCTGATGTGAGCAAAAGTTCAACAATATAAGGAAGCTGTTGTATCGCATTCAGAATAATGACGATGTGCCAGATCTCTACACCATTTAATGGAGCTACAAACTAGACTAATGAAAATGAATTGTGAGTACTAGCAGCAAATTAAACTCAAGTAAGGTTCGTGGCATGTGACCACTTATCATGTCTAATATGCATGCCAGTGCAAACTCGATATGTATCAACTGGAAATTATCTTGAGGTAGCATCAGGTCATAAATACGATCGACATTCATAGTAGGAGTTGCATCTAATACTTGAAAGCATTTTAAGAAAAAAAAAAATCCCACAACATTAGTTGTCATAAGCTGGATACAGAATTACAGTTAATGCCTTGATGCTTGATAGTATTATTACAGTACTATGTAATTGGTCAATTCTGTGCAACTGAAAATAGATATTATAGAACACCAATACACCATAATCAGATGATCACAGAAATTCAAGATACTAGGTGCAGATGCATAAAAGTGATCCCAAACCACAGTGTCACACCACAACAATACACGCATTACAAACACACGAAACAATACACATACCACAAACACACATATACAAGTACACACCTCGAGCACGAAGGTAAAATTATTTTGATATTCTAGCAATGTGAGATCCTTTTATAGAAAAAATTTGACCTACTAAATTTACTTAATGTCAGAGTAACCTATATCATTGAAAATTTTCCAATTTTAAATTTAGTCCAGAAGTCAAGTTCACAAGTTTCCATTACTTTTTTCTATAACAACAACAACAACATCTCAACCTAATCTCATCTCAGATGGGGTACTCAGGAGTTTGATATACGCAGCCTGCCAGCCTTACCCCAAATTGAAAAATCGAGAGACTGTTTCCACTTTTTCTATAACAAGAATCTATCAATCTAATTAGTTATACAGTTATTTTTGCTAAAGAATAGACCAAACAAGAAAAGTTGGAGAAAGTCTTTTTGGAAATAGATTTGGGAAAATAATTCATTTTACAACCATGAAAATATTTCTCTTCACCAAAATCTTTAACAAGTGACAACTGAGTGAGTAACTGAACGAAACATTTTGTCCTGATTTCAAAATTAAAACATTTTATCCTTAAGCGCAAACTTTAACAACCCACACAACCAAACCAATAGCAGCTGAGAGCCTGAGACTGCAGAAGAGCAGTGGCAAACAAACAGACCATGTCTTTGGGAAGAGATACTCGAGAAAACACATACACGCAAACAGATGGTACTTATTACTCTTGATGTTAGTGATGGCTCAGTACATCACTGTTGAAAATCGGGACCAGTCTTGAACTGTGTTCACAATAGAAGGTACATTGTTCCATAATGTTGAACCTTTTAAAAGGTGAAATTGACCTGGTCTAAAGGGACAAAAAAGAAAGATAGATTTTGCATCATGCCAAACTAAAAGCAGATCAGATGAGCTCCCAAAGATACAGAAATTATATGCAAGCGAATGAGATAGACAAATAACTCATTAAGGCAGTGGCAAAAACAACACAATATGAGTAGTATATGACAATATCTGACCCACTTTCTTTGGTGACGTTTTTCCATGGGGAGATCCTTTAGGACCTAGGACTCAAGGAGTAGGAGCCTCGCTAACACAAAAAAGGAAAAAGGAAAAATATACTCCGTAATAATTACCATTATGTACAACAATATTCAACGATGAGTAATGGAGGAGTAAAATTCTTCTCCAGACTCCAGTAATGGATCCAAGGGATGACCATCTTTGTCGCTCTCAAAGCATCCAACGGCGTAAATTTATCCAAATGTTCAAGTGTATCGGAGAAAATTTACACTCGTAATTAAGTACTGGATCTACTGATCTTGTCATCGGTCTTTTATTCGCCACAAAATCACAATGTATGGTAAACTAAGAGCCTTTTATTTTCCTTCTAAAAAGAGAAGGAAAGAAGACGTGTCTCTAAAAGTCTCGATTTGGGCTAGTCTATGGACTAATAGGCTGAATATTGGAGAGGATGAGGGAGGAGGAATTAAACCTACATTCCAATGCCCCTATTGGTAATCGAACCCGAGTCTTTTACATGAAAATTAAGGTCGATAACCACTACACCAACACCAGTTGGTTAACTAAGAGTTGGTTGAACAGGTAGCTAAGAATTTAATAAGATTGTTTTGTTGAACATATGAACTTCTAAAGTAAATCAAATTATATGGGAGTTTCCTCTTACTAAATAATTTTTTTTAACAATCAAACTCTTAATTTATTTTACTTGTATTTATTATTACTCGTAGCTAAATAGATATTACCACATAAGATAATAGTAATGAATTTGCTTGGATGTTGGCTTGAGTTAAAATATTACTATCAAAGTCTTAACTAAAATTATTTTTTAAAAATTCAATTAGTTAATCAATTTTTCAAAATTTCAAAATCAGATAGGCATAAATTTGATATGGCTGTAGGCTTCATGACATCCACGTATTTATGTTGGTATTGTACATATTACAACCACAAATATAAACTTGATGGTTGTAATATGGGCATCCACAAAATTTATTTGGTCACTTGTGGGATAAAAAAACTTTAGGTTTCGATATACTGCTATCTGCTTAATGTACACCATATCTCATCTTTCTCTCTTTTCCATTAATATTTAATCTTTTTCATCATATTTAGTTAGCCAAAAAAAATGATGATCTAAATTTAGTTGAGCATATTTGAGTTACCAATGAAAACAATGATGATCTAGATTAATTCGTGTAATGTTTTTTTCTCCTGTACTATTTCAAAGTTATGTTTTTATGTATTCCTTTTAATCTTGTACTAAATAATTATTTGTTTCCATGCAAATATTTCATATATAAAAATAGGTAATATTTCGTAACATATGCCATGATGTATTTGTTCATTTAGATATAAATTATTAATCTAATCGAATTTTCTTTTTGAACCAAAAATAAACATTCTCGAAAAAAATCAACATTTATAATTTTATTATACAAATTAAATTATATGAAAATCATTAAAAATAAAACCAACAAATTAGTTAAAGGAACCCACAATAGGTCCAACATATTAGAGCAACACCAATTCTAGGTTTATAAGTGAGCCTTATGCCTTGCACACACCTCTTTCTACAAACCTTAACTCCACTACCATAAACCTCAAATAAGGTTTATATGTGGAACATATTGTGGGCTCCTTTAACTAATTTGTAAATTACTTTTATTGTAAATGCTTTATATTTTCTCCTAATGTTTTATTTTTTGGTACTGGAAAAAGTCAATGAAAATAATTTAAATGAACAAATAATATATCATGGCACATAAACAAAATATAATTTTTAAGCTTCCTTAAAGTTATTCATTTCCAATCATTTTTTTCGCTAACTAACTCTAAATGAAAATGATTTGGAATTCATGAAGAAGATAGAAAGATCTGATATGGTGTACATTAATAACCGGTTTATAAGAGCAATATTTATAAAAACCTAAAAAAAATTAACCAACAATTGACCACATAAATTTTATGGATGTCCATGTTACAACCATTAAGTATATATTTGTGGTCGTAATATGTACAACATCAACATATATACGTGGATGTCATGAATCCAACAACCATATCAAATATATGACTATATGATTTTGGATTTTTAAAATAATTGACTAACTAACTGAATTTTTTTAAAATATTTTAGTTAAGAGTTAAGACTTTGTAAATATCAAGCCAAACAGCCTTATTAAATTCATACTGTCACTTATGTGGTAATATTTAATTCACCTAATAATAAATATAAAATTTTAATTAAGAATTTAGTGGTTAAATAATTTAGTTTAGCTAATAAATAAATCAATAAAGAAAATATAACAAATTAAAATTGAAAAAAAAAAACAAGTTCAATCCACACAATTATCCATTGCATTTTCCTTTGATTTTCAGTTTACACTCATAGACCTCGAGCTCCTACTATCTCTTATAACCCTCAAATCCCATTTATTTGTCACTATAAACCCAAGTTCAAAGCTGATTGTGCATGCTCTAATAAGTCGAAAGCCTTGAACCTTCAAAGCTCAGTCAGTCTGACACTCTGACTGCATGTAATCTTTACTACACAAGTACACAGGCTACGCTCAAGTGCTCAACTACTCGAGCAATTTGTGCCAATAAAGCATCCATAAAATCAGACGGTGAGGATACAATCATCTGTCAAAACAGACAGGCCCACACGGTTTGGGCAGAGGGTGAACATATGTGATTATAAGGTCACAAATCATTGTTCTAGGCAACGAAAGTAAAGGAGCTAGTTAGCAAATTTCATCTGTTGGGGGAGTGTTTTCTGCTCTATCTTTGGCTTTAAAGTTGCATGGCATATTCTTTTCCAAAGCTAAGCAGAAAAGTGAACCTAAAAATCAACCAATCTAACTTTATCACAGGAAAAGCAGATTCCAATAAACATTATACAAAACATAAATCCAGGACTGGAAAGACGTACTACATGAACATTTCTCAATCTTTTCCATCTAGACAAAAAGCTAAAGTTGTTAAGATAAAAAAAGAAAAGCTAAAGAAACTTGCACCAAAAACCAAAGAAGCAAGCATCAAACTTGTTTGTTATAGGAAACACTAAAAACAGGCTTAAGTTTGAGAGTATAATAGCTCACTGTTTCTCTTTTCTCCAGAAGATCTTAAATGGGTTCATGTTTTCATTTTCTGGCCTTACTTGTCTTCTATCTGCCATTTGTTTTGTCCCAAGTCACAGGTATGTTTTCCTAACTACCTCAACTACAATCATTTAAGGAATAAAGTTGTGTATATCTAGCTAGGTTCATAATTTATGCTACCAAAATGTATATATAGTTATATACAAGCATGCAACATACGATCATAACATATATACATGCAACATTTATGCTATGCAGAGTTTGTAAGCATTGACTGTGGAGCAACAAGTAACTACACAGATAAAAGAACTGGACTAGCATGGATATCAGACAATGGTATTATAAGTCATGGAAAAACAGTACAAAACCCAAATGCAGACTGGCAACCATACCAAAACAGAAGAGATTTCCCAACAGATAACAGGAAATACTGTTACACAATGGAAACACAAGAAAGAAGGAGATATCTTATAAGGGCAACATTTCTGTATGGTAGCACTGAGGATGTAGATACATACCCTAGCTTTCAGCTGTACTTGGATGCAACTAAGTGGGCAACTGTAACAGTGTTTGATCGATCAAGAACTTACGTTGAAGAGATGATCATCAGGGCACCTTCTAGTTCTGTTGATGTCTGCCTTTGCTGTGCTACCACTGGCTCTCCTTTCATCTCTACCCTCGAGCTGCGCCCACTGAATCTTTCCATGTATGCCACTGATTATGAGGATAATTTCTTCCTCAAAGTTGCTGACAGGGTTAACTTTGGAGCTCCCACCAAAGACCCTGTGAGGTATACATATATGTCAATTCATGTCTTTTGTTCTGTTTCTGTTTGCAGTGAACTAATTTGGGTATTTGTACATCCATACATGTCATTTTCAAACCCATTAGGCGGGGGGGAGGGGAGTGAAACATAGGGCCTACTGTGAGAACTTGGTCTCAACTGGCACATTAGTTCACATTTAAGCATATGGTATCACAACTTTAATTACTTGTCTTGTTAAAGGTACCCAGATGACCCATATGATCGAATATGGGAGTCAGACCAAGTTAAAAGGCCAAACTTTCTTGTAGGGGTAGCTCCTGGAACAGAAAGGATCAACACAACTGAGAATGTAGAGGTTAATACAAGGGAGTATCCACCGGTTAAAGTGATGCAAACTGCGGTTGTTGGTACTGAGGGGAACCTGAGCTACAGGCTGACCTTAGAGGACTTCCCTGGCAATGCCCGAGCTTTCGCCTATTTTGCTGAGATAGAGGATTTGGCATTGAACGAATCTCGGAAATTCAGAATGGAGCATCCTTATGTTCCAGACTATAGCAATGCAGTTGTGAATATTGCAGAGAATGCTAATGGCACCTATAAACTATACGAACCTAGCTACATGAATGTGACTCTAGATTTTGTTCTGTCATTCTCATTTGTGAAGACCCCTGATTCAACCAAAGGTCCGATCCTCAATGCAATTGAAGTTAGCAAATACGTGCAGATTGTCTCAAAAACGGATGCCCAAGATGGTACGTGTGCAATACCATGCAAGATTGGATGGAATTTTGATTTAGTATACATGACATACCTTGTGTAGCTTGGCTGATGATGTTGTTTTCATTTGGAAGTAATTGCTCTCAATGCCATCCGCACTGCATTTTCTGCTACTCTTGGGACACAAAGTGATGGAGATCCTTGCAATCCTGCACACTGGGAATGGGTCATCTGTAGCTCATCTGCACCACCACGAATTACAAAACTGTAAGTTTCGGTGCTTGACCAATACTCCATAATGCCGGGAAACTGTGTGTTCTAAGGATCATTGAACTTAGATGTGATTTTGCGATGAAGGAACAGATAAAAGTTAACAGGAAAACGATGCAGTGATATGAAATTAGAATGTGAATTACTGACTACTGATTCCTCTAATTGAGGCAATACCTGCAAGAAAATTGGCATTGCTTATCAATGGAAACAAACACTGCAAGGTAATCTATTGAGATTTGCTTAGATTATTTGATTTTTGAGCAGGCAGTTGTCAAGAAGGAATTTAACAGGAGTCATACCATCTGAGATTCAGAATATGGACGCACTAACCGAATTGTAAGTATATACTTGATTATGTACTCCATCGCTAGCAGTGTTTACAACTCTACATCATCATTTCTTCCAAGTTGTTTGATCTATTATTCAATCTCACAGATGGTTAGATGGTAATTCCCTCACTGGACCAATTCCGGATATCAGCAATCTCATCAACTTAAAAAATGTGTAAGCTCCTTAGCCTGTAATGTGTCTATGATTTTGACCCGGGATACCTTCATCAAGTTCTCCTTTTATTCCCTTGACGCAGGCATTTAGAGAATAATCGACTGAATGGGTCTTTACCCAGTTACCTGGGTACTCTAGCAAGTTTACAGGAGCTGTAAGTCCCTTTGATTCTTTGATTTACCCAAGAACTCTCAGCTAATGTTAAAATTTTAATTGCCCTCGATATTAGGGATATTTGTCATTCTTTCCCACAAGAAAATACTCCTAACGAGCTTATGCAAATTCTCCTCTTCAAATCCTATCACAGGTACATTCAGAACAACTCTTTCAGTGGCAAAATTCCTCCAACACTTCTAAGAAGGAAACTAGCATTTCAGTGAGCATTCCAGAATACATATTTCATAGAATGGAAAATTACATCTCTGATTTCTTAATGACAAAGTTGCATAACTGCTTTTGGGTTCTCTGCAGCTTTGAAGGCAATCCTAAGCTATCTCAACAAACAAGGATAAGCTCACATCTGAAGTTAATTCTAGGGATTTCAGCAGCAGCTCTTGTATTACTCATAGCGGTGATCATAACGATTCTGCTATTATTGCGAAATCTTAAAGGGAAAGCATCTCTGAAGAATAGTGACTCTAAAGGTAAATAGTACGCTTTTCCTTCAAATTTATGTGCATTCATGAAAGAGATCTTAAAATGTACCTTGCCAATCAGGTGGCTCCTCTCATGCTGGTGCTAAGCCTTCAACTGGGCATAACCTTGCACGGGGGGCACATCTTTTGGATGATGGGGTAGCTTGCTTCATTAAACTCTCTGAGCTAGAAGCAGCTACTATGAGATTTTCAAGAAGTATTGGTAGAGGAAGCTTTGGAGTTGTCTATTATGGCAGGATGAACGACGGAAAAGAGGTAGCAGTCAAAATAATAGCTGATCCAACGAGCCAAGGAACCAAGCAATTTTTGACTGAGGTATCTTGATTATCCATGTCTATATGTCAGAACACATACATCACAAACTATTTAGGGAAGCTATTCTCCACAGGAGTGCCACCAACAAGATTGGAAAGGCTCTCAGACACTGCTCATAAAACATATAAGTGGGCAGTAGTATGCATTTTGAACAAAGCAACCATCCCAGATTCCCATGAATACCTGAATATGGTTCTGAATATATCAATTAACCGAGGACAAAACTTGCAGGTTGCTCTGTTGTCAAGAATTCATCACAGAAACTTGGTACCTCTGATAGGATATTGCGAAGAAGCAAACCAAAGAATACTGGTCTATGAATACATGCATAATGGAACCCTTAGGGATCACATTCGTGGTTAGCTTTCTTAGCACTGATAACTCCTTACTTCAGTGCCTAATCAAGATTTCTACTCTTTGGGAGACTAAAGATTGTTTTATGTCCATGTTGACAGATCCCTTCAAACAAAGGGAGCTAGACTGGTCAACTCGACTGCGCATTGCAGAAGATGCAGCCAAAGGTATTATATTTATAACATTACTTGTTCCATTAAAATGCAGGACAAATAAATGACAATCACCACATTGCTTTCTACAGGCCTTGAATACTTGCATACAGGATGCAACCCCAGTATCATACACAGGGATGTTAAAACCAGCAATATCCTGCTAGATATAAATATGAGAGCAAAAGTTGCAGACTTCGGCCTATCAAGACAGGCTGAAGAAGATCTCACACATATATCAAGTGTAGCTAGAGGAACTCTAGGCTACCTAGACCCAGAGTACGATGTCTTTGAGCATCTTCTTATCAATATGCGTCCTAACTACAAATTTATAAAGCTCATCTTGTACCTTTTCCCTGCAGGTACTATGCAAGTCAGCAGCTTACAGAAAAAAGTGACGTATATAGCTTTGGTATAGTTTTATTAGAACTTATATCTGGACGAAAACCTATCACAGAAGAGTTTGGGATTGACTGGAACATCGTTCACTGGGTATGTGTTTGGCACCAGATATTTTGAACATATATCTTCAAATTATAGATAGCCAGTCAATCAAGTTACTTATCCAGGTGCAAACTTTTTATGAGGTCTAAGACAATCAGAGAAACAATGAATGTTATCTGATTACGACAACTATATAACCTGACACAAATTCATCGGTTAAGGGAAGAAGAGCTCATTAAGCATGCTAACTTTACTGATAAAAAAACTGCTTTCTGCAGGCAAGGTCATTGATTCGCAAGGGTGACATTGGAAGCATGATAGATCCCCTGTTACCAGGCAATCCGAAACTAGAATCCGTATGGAGAGTGGCAGAAGTTGCTGTACAGTGTCTTGAGCCGCATGGACTCTCACGGCCAAAAATGCAAGAAATCATCTTGGCTATACAAGATGCTGTAAAGATAGAGACGGGGACTGAAAACAAGCAGTCCTCATCAGGTAGTGCAAAAGCATTGACTTCAAGGAAAACCTTACTTACAAGCTTCCTAGAGATGAGTCCAGATTTATCTAGTGGTAATATAGCACCGTCTGCGAGATAGAACTGTAACATATCCATCCTCACATTACCTGCACAGCACAAGGTGGCTTACAAACACAACAACATAGTAAGTAATTCTACAGTTCAATGCATTGGGATTAAGGGTGGTCAGGCTTGGTAGATACGTTGTACTGTAGATAACTGGATATTTTTCTGAGTACGGTCTTTTACTTTTTTTCTAATCCTTTATGTATATTTCTGAGGTCTGTCCCTTTGAGTTACTGATTTTTGACAAAACTATGCTCTTTTGCATAACTTTATAATCCTTTTCGATGGTAGATTCAACGGCTAACACAGTAACACCCGACAACAGCATAGTAGCATACAGTCAAGTACTCAAATAGTAGCTCTTTACTACTGTTTAAGTGTTTAGTTGTACTCAGCAAGTCAGTAGAATATGTGGCTATGTCGGACATGATACACTCAGAGTCTCAGACCAGACTCTATCCAAGGGAGCTCAAATCTCTATTTTTGTTCTGAAGTTTAATGAAACTACCTTGACAAAAGTAAAGTTTTTAGTTGAAAATCTACAGTCAATTACATTAAAAATAAGTCGCATCTCATACGTGTACCAAAAATGACACCACACATTTTTTTGTACGGTAAATGTACAATTTTGTTAGCAAAACCACGTTACAAACAAAACCACATTTTCATATTCACCGATGGGATATAGAAGATTAGAAGTATAGAACAATAAGCAATCTTTACTTTGAATTTTAACATGTAAGAGTACACATTGAAGTATTGCACAATAGGTATATATGTTCAATTGCTAATCTCTTAACTACTCCTAGTGGTAAAATAACTATCAAATTTAACTACAAAGGCGCATTAGGGCATATGAAAATGTTTTCATGGGAGCAAATTGAGACACAAAACATGCCACGCTGATGACATATCATCCCTACTTTAAATAATCAGTTCTCGATACATACGCACAAAAACATTCATAAATTGTAAAGGCACCAGATCAGTATGAGGATGGACGGAGTCAAATACCTTTATCAATTGTGTCAAAGTGAACCATGGAGTTTTGATTTCCTAGTAACTTCTTTTTTGTACATGGATGATCCCATCTCGAGGGAAGAATGCTTCCTATTGACTATATATATTGATCATGGCGTTACTGCTGATCTAGAATTCCATCCGTCGAGTTTTATTTTATTTGACGACTTTGATGCAACTGTCCCGTGATTAATCGGTACATCTCAAGTTCTCAACTTACGGGTTCACTTCTGATTGTTTTTTGCAACAGAATAGTTTGTTCCTCTCAAAAAAAAAAAAGGGAATTGGTTGTTTGAATGTTTTGTGGAAGAACGAGAAATTTTAGGGGAGGGAGGTCCCGAAAAACTGTGTGAACATATATGAGATTGGCTGATTGGGTATAAAATGACCATTATTTGTATAAAATCAAAAAGTAAATGACCATTATTTGTAAAATGAAATTTTTAACTTATACACTTCTTAATATGTGAATTCAGTGTCACAGTATGTCTTTGATCATCGGGGTACATATAGACCTGGCAAATGGGTCATTCGGTTCGGATTTGTTTTTTGTGACTTCGAATTCAGATAGATTGTAGCGTCGTAATATCTAACTAGGTTCGGATTCGGTGTATAAATTATTTCGGGTCAAGTTCGAATATTTTACTCGTATACATTTTAAAGCTACTAGATTCTAATTCCTTGAGAGAAAAATTTCGGGTTATCGGTTCGGGTCGGATCCATTTCGGTTAGGATAGATGGAAGTCAGCAAGTCTTTGGTACACCGAGTAAATTTATAACTAATAATAAAGGGACTGACTAATGGTATGAAAAATATGACTAGTGATATTTATTAAAATGATTTGCAAAAAACACCGTATACACCGGGTGTATCTAAGAATTAGAGGATGGAAGTAGCCTCTCTTCGGATGTCAGTTTTGGGCCGAGTTATTCGGATC
Organism: Pharnaceum exiguum; assembly: GCA_900322385.1. NCBI lineage: Eukaryota > Viridiplantae > Streptophyta > Magnoliopsida > Caryophyllales > Molluginaceae > Pharnaceum > Pharnaceum exiguum. The sequence continues at coordinate 48,289 of ONZK01002139.1, read as the reverse complement.
GGATAATCGATTAAGATCAGTTTTGCCGGGTCTAGGTACATATATATAAACTATAGACGCATATTAAGCAAATTCTGCAGGTCTTTTAAACTTATAGTTATAGATGCAAATTAAGTAGTCTTCGCTCATCTGAGGATCGGATAAACTGTGAGACAGGGCATGCACAGAAGGAATGTTCAAAATCAAAATCATACCATACGGTCAATCAATGTCCAAATTAATTATGGCCTCCAACTAAACATTTGGAAGTTAGAAATACTTTTGTACCATCTGTTTCCGTACGGGGAACATTGTGCCTGCCACAACAAAATTTTATGTTTTGGTAACCCTTTCGTTGAAAAAGTTGCAAACCCTAATCAGAATTTAGGTCAATTATTTACTTACTCCTAAGTTCTTTGTTATTAGTTTAAATTCCATCATTCTCCGCTTTTATGTTCCTCATACACCTATGCAAGTTGGTTTGTGAAAATTCTGAGCAGGTGATCAAAACAAATGGCATATTGTGACAATTCTTAAATAAGAAGAAATATTGTTACTCACATATAAACTATTATTATCATCCTTGTTTTTCATCTAGTTAACATCTTCTTCCATTATCAAATCAAATATATATACCTCTCCATTTCATAAATATTTTGTCTTCACCATGTCCCACAGCTAAAAGATCATCAAAAGAGAATTTGGATCCTCTCCATTTTCATTTGACTTCATGCACTTTTATTTTTTTAATCAACTTTTCTCGATTTGCATCTTCTCCGATCCATTCGCTTTTCATTTGTCATCCTACAATTAAGATTATATTGAAATGTAGGCCGGTCTTAGGTTTTTAATAATCATAAGAACAGAAAAAATGTTTTCTTATTATTAACATGGTATATAAGGCAAATTGAGAGAACTTAAATTGAGATGAACCAAACTCAATTGACTATTTTTCACTTCACTTGCTGCAGATTTCAGAATTTGATTATGTTATTGAACATTTGAACAAGTCACTCTCTTATACGTACGTGAGCTTTTGATGGGAGGAAGGTTTGCTACTTTGCTGCATGCCTTCACTTCCAAAATTCATAATAAAGAAGACGTGTATTCCTTAATCAGACAATCACATCTAAAGTGGGGACAACATAATCACCCGGCAAATGTTTAATAGCAATGCATATGTTATAATGTTAAGGCATGGCCGCATAGGCGTCCTCAGCTCGTTGCTTCGACTCGTCACAGACGAGACACGCTCTTACCTAATGCATTATTTTATACTACATTACTACTATGCCGAAGCTAGATAGATTAATCAAGTTTCAACTGTATTAAAGTACTAAAGTGTGATGTAGCAATAAGCTATTCGATAGCTATATTTGTATTATTCATTTGAATTTAATAGAAATGAGGAATCAACATTCATATAGGATTTATTATGCTATCACGGTTTCACGGTATCAGCTTCACCTACTTGTCTACAATATGGTCAAAAGTCTCATTCTCTTGTAGAATATATGGTATTGACATAATGGTATGCCTTATCTACAAGTATACTACACTTCGCTACTTTTACCATTTTTGACTATATAATGAGTGATCCTAATAATTCCTATAGATGATGTGCAATTATGCATCATGAAAACATATGATCTTTCCTAGCAATAAGTTCTCATGCTTCATAAAACTGTTCTTACAAATAAGGACGTTTGATGGGGATGGGGGATGGGGATGGGAAGAAACAAGATCTCCTCAAGTAACTTGCTCTTCCAATACCCCATTTGTGTGTGATTTCTCCATTCAGAAGAAATTAAAAAAAGCCCAAATAATCACCTCCCTTTCTATCTTTCTCTTACTGGAAATTCAAGTTATTGGAGAAGATCTTCACTTGGATGGGAAAGCAAAGACAAACCTAAAATCCACGTCGTCACCATTATATAGGGAACTAACCACATATGGCAAAATATCAACGTAAGAAAGGGGGTAGCTTCAACGATGAAGGGCTAGTAGGGAGACTTGGCCAACAGGGCAAGGAGAAGGCTCAATTTGAAAATAGTGATATGATTATGGAGCAAGTCGTCATGTCAATGATCGATAAACAGAATGATTTTAACAAAAAATACAAAGTAGTTGTGAGGTTTATCTAATGCTGCCTAATAATAAAAATACATTTTAATGTACCAACCAACAACAACCACTACTAAATATTAGGAGTACTAGTACAAGCCAAAAGGAAAAATTCTTAAATAATTGTTGAGCATGTCCAAAAAGGATCAAATTCCAAAATGCAAAAGGTACTGAGGAGCACAACCCATATATTTGGCACCTTAATTCAAAACGTACGCACAGTCTCCAAGCTATATAAACCAGAATTTTGCTCGTCTTTTGCCTCCCTCTGACCAATGAGACAGAACTTGAAAGACACAAAGTAATTCAGTTCTGAATAACCCCCAAGTTACCCTATCCCCAACAAAGCAAGGTCTCTTTTGCTAGATATATAGACCTTTGTGCATTGTTAAAGCCCTTCTTTAGGGTGAGGGAGACAGGTATGGAGATGATTTACTATCAAATGGCTAGGTCTTCATACCAGGAATCAGTGAAGGTACTTGAAGCAGATATACAACATGCCAATGCCCTGTAAGTATAACCTTACATGCAATAATCAGCTAGCATTGATGCTATACTATAAGCAGAACTGACAATTATATTGATCATTGATGTCTCAGGGCAGCTGCAATTCCTAAACAAAAAGGAGGTGCTTGCTTTCAGATGAAGTTGGTCTATAATGATCTAGCACCCCTTGTTTTCCTCTTGCTCCAATGGCTTGATGGTCCTTGCTCTTGCTTTTCTCCCCTCTACTTCAATTTGTTTCACATTCTAATATATGAGGTTAGTCTTTCTGTTCTTTTTCTATGTTCTTATGTGACTTCCCTTTTGGTTTGAATAATGGCACTTTATGTAAGCACAATCATTGAATGAAATGCACTTGAAAAGTTAGTAAAATGCAAAAATTTGACAACCTGATCCTTTTGGTTGGAAAAATGGCACTTTATGTATGCACATTTATTGAATGAAATGCACTTGAAAAGTTTGTAAAATGCAAAATGTGACAACCTGATTGATTTTTCACACAGGTGCATTCAGATGGCAGACCAAACATGTCTGTCCAAGGGAACAAAGCAACTGTAAGAGAATTTTATGGTGAGCAACTCTCAAAGAAGATTAAAATTCCTTTATGTTAGTTAAACCTGCTAGAAGGTATAAACCACTACCAACTCTTACACTCAATAATTAAGTTTTTTCTTTCTGGCAGCCATTATACTACCATCACTCAGAAGGCTTCACAATGACTTGGTTGAGCAAGAAAATATAAGTTATTTGACTAAAATAAGTGATGAGAAGAAGACATTCTTTGGGAATGATAAGCTTCAAAATGCTATTGAACAAGAAAGGGAGGATGAATGTGGGATTTGCCTAGAAGCCTGCACCAAAATGGTCTTGCCTGGTTGCTGTCATGCAATGTGTATCAACTGTTATCGAGACTGGTAAAATTCAACACCCTCTATATTGGAAATTTGCAATTATTCTCATTGCATAGCATGTTTGTATCAGAAACCCCCTTAAATAGTACTTAGCCTGCACCAAAATTATGCTCATTTCATAGTATGTTATGTTGAGTAAAAACTTCAAGTTTCTTCAGGAAAAGAGAGTGAAACATATATTGTTGTCTGACATATCTGTTTTTTAATTGATATCTGTTGCAGGAATATAAGGTCAGAATCATGCCCTTTCTGTAGAGGAGGATTAAGAAGAGTAAAGTCAGAGGATTTGTGGGTTCTGACAAGTGAATCTGAAGTGATAGATGCAGAAACAGTTTCAAAAGAGGAACTGTCAAGATTCTATTTTTACATTCAAAGTCTGCCTAAGGAAACTCCAGAAGTCCTTTTCTGGGTCTACTATGAGTATTTGATATGATCAGAAAAAAGGAAATATGATAGCATGACGTGGTCTTGTTTCTTCTGAGAAGGTCCAACATTCTGGAATATCTCAGCTGAATTCTGAAAATGAAAGAAGACTAATTCAGCTTGTTTCAGCCTTCTGAAAGTCCTGTTATATCAATACAAGCTGAAGAAACAAATGAAACAGTACAGCCTAGGAGTAAACTTAGTTGATCTCGATCAATCTGCACAAAGTGACAGATGACAATCTGAGAATTTTCCTTCCTGCATCAGATGTAACAGAACTCGAAACCGGTCATGTTTCGCCTTTTTTTCTCTCTACTATCTGGCAAATGGTGAACTTTGCCTAGCCCTCTAACTGTAATTATTGAACATTATCCAGAACTGGAATATAATGTAATTTAACTATTTGTTGACTACCCAATTTGTTTTGTGTGTGTGGGTTTACAGACTGCCCAAGTACTGCATCAGCATAATGCTCCCACTTCTCATATTTTTCTACAATTTCTTTGTTATTAATTTAAGTTATTTAACCAATTCCTTCCCCCCCCCACCCCCCCCCACCACCCCACCCTCTTCAAGTTATGTTTCTGATAGTTCATAATCAGCAGAAGGCGGTCGTGTTTTTTAAGCAATCTTCTAGGTAGCAATGTAGGGGAGCAGGGAAGCACAAAAATCGAACCTAGAAACTGCTTGGTCAATAAAAACAGTTTTGCGTTATGCTGCAAAGGACTAAGCAACTAGCTTGCTTATGGCAAGTGTTTGTTTGCATTCCAAAAGGATTTAGTACATGTGTTAGTTGCTGTAGCTCAGTGCTTCTTCCTGCTTGTACAGGGTGACTGGCTTCGCTTAGTGTACGTCAGTACTTAACAGTAAGTCAGTAACATGCGCATACTAATGTGAAATGATACTAGAGTGTGCTGCTCTGACGATTGAATTATGCCAATGTGCCTTGAGGTACCTTCGGGTCAATTTCAATTTTGTGATCGATTTGTGGGCTGTGGCGCTGTGTTTTTGTTGTTTTATTGTTCTTTCAACTCAATGCTCACTGCCCAAAAAGTGACGGTACTGTTTTGGGAGATATTGTCCCAGGTTGAATAGAGGGGAGATTCAAGTCATTTAACTTATTTTTAATTATTCCTCTTATTATTGCCAATACGATTGTGAAAGTCCCTAGTCACAACGGAACGCACCTAACTTTTTAACCGACCCAAAACAAATTACAAAAGTAGTAAATTGAGAAAAGAGAATAAGGAAAGTTCTAAACGTAGTTGCTGACTTATTGCTGCTATATATTTGTGACCCCTATTGTCGGTTTGAACACCAAATCATAAATCTTGTGATCAGATTTCTCTTTTTTGTGGACGGCTTAATTTGCTCAGCCTTTAGCAAAAGAAAACATTGTCATGGCCGTATGCGTTCATAAACGACGTGCCGAAGTACCCTCTGCATCATGTAGTAGCCAAAAACGTAGAAGACTGAAAGGTTTTGATCATTGGACTAAACTACCAGAGGATGTCGTTGCAAAAATTGTGGAAGATCACATTGTTTCAATTCAAGATTATGCCGCTGTTTCAGCCGTGTGTCGTTCTTTGCGTCGTGCTGTTGCAGCGTGTCATCGTTTCAAGCTAAGAAACTCTTGGACTCGTCAAATGCCGTGGCTAATGTTGACGGATGGGAATGATGAACGTTATAACAGTGATATCGAGAGTGATGAGGATGATCAACTGGAACTGACCTACTATGCACCTGATCATGAGAAAAAGAACAACGTAATCGAAGAAGATATAGCTAATAATATGGATGATGACCCCCGCATGAGGGGCTTTTTAGATTTGAGTAGGAACAAGACATACTCACTTAGTTGCCCACAAGGATATGAGAAGGTGTGTTGGGGTTCAGTTCATGGTTGGATAGTCACTACAGGGCTTGATCATGACATGTATCTATTCAACCCTCTTACCATGTGTCGACTTAGCCTACCATCTCGACGCACTTTTCCTATGCTCTGGAAGGCTAACGACAGGAGGCTTCGACAATTCTTCATCAACAAAGCTGTGGTCTTGAAAGTTCCTAGTGAACTTTGTGGCAATCATACAGATGAAGGGGAGGTTATACTTGTGGTAGCGATTTACAATAGTTGGAGCGATGTTGCGGTTGCAAAGCCTGGTGATACCCGATGGACGCCTCTGAATTGGCAATGTGAATGGAGTACCCCTTTCTTCAACGATGTCGTGTTTCGCCCTGATGAAGGTTTGCTATTATTCTCGACTACTTCTGGTATAATAGGTTACTGCAATCTCAGAGAGCAACCTTTATTGTTGTGTAACTACAAACCTGGATTGCAAATCTTACCATCGAGTTGGATGGATTCTTATGATCATAGAACATATATCACTAACTATGGTGGCACTCTTCTTCAAGTTTTGAGGCTCTTTGACGATTATGTAGATAACAGTAAATCTTTGGTTACCTACAAGACGTGTGGTTTCAAGGTCTTTCGCTTGGACCTGGATACAGTTAAGTGGAAGCAGTTGCAAGATTTGCGTGGCCTGGCTCTCTTTGTGGGCAATAGTTCAACCATGTGTGTCAATGCTTCCGAAGCTGGTTGCAAAGACAATTGTGTTTATTTCACAGATGATTACTCAAAATATTATGGTAGATATGGAGAAGGTGTTGGTGGGGATGACATTGGTGTGTTTGATTTTGGTGACAAGAGTATCAATATGCTTTCAAAGATGAGGAACACAAGTTCGTCCTATTGTTGCCCCATCTGGTTTGTTCCCAGCCTTTAGGTGTATATGTATGACTTGCAAATTGCAACCTATTGCAGATATATTGTCGCTTGTACTAGTGTACACAAATCGTTGTGAGTTGAATTTTAGATCATTATATCATTCGAGTACATCTTATGCCCTATGCTAGTGCTCCAATTCTTAAGTATACATACATCGGGTGTTTTTAACAAAGCATTTCAACAAATATCAATCACATTTTTTATATCATTAGTCTGTCCCTTTATTATTAGCTGAGGGGTGTACGGGTACATCCGGTGTACCAAAAACTTGCTGATTCTATTGTCATTTTCAATTTCATGGATACAATGATTTTTTTTTTTTATAGCCATGGATACAATGATTTATGATGACTTCAGTTGGCTAAAATATGAGTTTAGTGAATTAAGCTGCACATGTCTACGTTTACAGGAGTAAATAGTTTTTTTCTTTCCAAAGACGAGTAACTAGTTTAGTAGTTTGGGTTGGTCTAGACGATTTTAGTTCGTTTTCTAATCTGATGGACATGGACTCATGATATAGAACAAGCTTGACAAACTCTGTATCATGATAGTCCATTGGGCTGATACTATGATATTAATTTTGGTGACGAAACTATGGCTGCATATCCATACGCGAGTAGGCACTTGAGCCCCTGACTATGAAGGGGCCAGGGTTTATGAAAGATATAAAAGGATGTATTTTCAAAATAAAAGGAAAAATGGAAACGGATATGCGTTTTTTTCATTTTTTTGCAAACCAAGTTGACTATCGAAATGGTCATTCAACTAACAGTAAAAAACCGGTTAAACTATTTGAACTTTAAAATTAACAAAATGTATAAAAAAAATATAATTTTCCAATAAAAAAACCGGTCAGACTGTCCAGATCAATCTAATCTAACTGAAATTGCAAGTAACGATAGTGAAAGTATATTTAACGTTTTCTAAATCCATGACAAAAAGAAAGGAAATACGTAATCTTTATTTTCTTATTTTATTCCTCATTCAATATATATTTATGACATATACCAAAATCAAAATTTTACTCAATTGACAATAAGGTATTAGCATAGTAGTGGTATAACATAGCCCTCTTGAATAAAAAGGAATCTTCTCCCCCTCATATTGTAATTTGGTGATAACAATCGAAAATTGACATTTCTTTACTTAATTAATACTTAGGCTTTGTAATGCTCAACTTAAATGTTGCACTTTAGCTAAGTTAAGGTTTTTTCCAGTTAAGTTAAGTTCAATCCAATTCAATCATTTCATTGAAGTTTAGTTAATTTCAGTTAGACATTTTGTTATATTTTTCATTGCAATTCATTTAACTTCTGTTAACTTCATTTTTTCCGTTTAGTCATTTTTTTTTCAGTTAGGGGTGTGTTGTATTTGTATATAAGAACCTGAATTGAAGCGAAGTGAGCTAAAAATAATTAACGTTTACAGCTACCCTTGGAGAGTTGGAAAGCCGATCACCAAAGCCGTGATTCATAGAACTGAGGGGCGGTTTGCTTTTTTTTTTAAAAAAACCATCTCTTAGTTAACTGGTTAGTTTAAACCAACTCTAATTCTAATCAATTTTTAAAAACACATTAAGTTTATTTAATTATCATTTTATGTTTCAAACAATGTACTATCTTAAAATTTTGCTTTTTTTTTGTTTTAAACCCGAATTCAAAATGAGAAGCTTACGTCACTCTAAGAAAAAAAATAAAAAAATCCAACTGCCTTCCCTCACATTTTTTATACTATCAGTCTTTTCCCTCCCTCTACCAACAAAAGAAAACAAAAAAAAACAAAAAACGAAAGAAACAAATTTTCCCTTCCGCCATGGAAAACAACCAAGAAAACCCCTCTGCCATCCCTATCCTCCACCCCGAGCCGGCCCCCGCCCTCTCTCTCCCACAGCCTAACCGAATAACATTGTTCACAATAATACTAGACGCGCCCAAGAAGCGTTTGCCATTGACAGAGAAGCAATTTTCATCTCTTTTTCCAAACCCACATAATGAGATCAGAGTTAAGCACATTAATAGTGACAAGGAGTGGGCACTGAAAAAGATGAAGACTGGGGAAAAGAAATTCGCAGTTTCTGGTCAGGGGCGTTCTATTATATCTCATTTTGTTGAAAAAATGAAAGTGAGTATCTTTTGTGCTTCTTGGTTTTGGGTTTCAATTGTGAGAGAATGGAATGTGTACATAAGTTTTGTTCATGATGGTAACGTGGGATTTTGTTGATGGTACTTGTTAAAGAAAAAATATAATATATTTTACCCTATCATAACTTTTAGAAGGTTGAAAAAATATATTATGTAATAATATATATTACATAATATATTTTTTTTGAGAAATATATTACATAATATATAACTCTTAAATTTTACCGGATTTATCAGGTTCGATCAGGTCTTGTTCAAAACGAGTTTTGTATCCACAAACCACTTTTTTTTGGGTCGATTAACTGGTCAAATTTAGGTCGGGTTTTTCCAGTCATTCTTTAGCTAACACCTTTATTTAATTGGCATTTATCTTTCGAACAATTTAAATATACTATCTCAAAATTATGCGTTTTTTTAAAGGTGAGTTCGAAATTTGTTTTCAGAATTGGTTTTCAGTTTTCAATTACCAACAATGGCAAAGGAAAATAGCAGGCAACCTAGAAAAAAAGAAAAAGGAAAACAAAACACAACTACTATTCATAGATGAAAGAAGAGAGATTTAAGAGCGGCGAACAAGAGTGCGTAATGAAATGGGGAGATGGTAGGGTAACTTTCTTTTTTTTTTAGGAAAAATGAAAATAAAAAGTGATTCAAAATTGTGATATAAATGTGAATTTTTTTCTAGGTTAGCACGTTTTTATATTCACATATTTCTCTCATGTTGCATATAGAAGCCCTGTTGTCAGATAAGAACAAAGACTACAAGGCTTATTGGTAAATTAGGAAATTTCGATCACCTTCACTACCTCTGCATATATCTCTAGTATGCAACTTACCTAAAGTCTTTTCTAAATTTAATCACTAGATAACTTCAAATTTTTCTGCTAAATACAAGTCATCCTCAGATAAACTTGTGCACATCTTCACTCATTTATCATATCACAAGGTTATCATATTATAATGACTATTGAGACACTTCAGATTGTTCTTATCAAAACTTAGCATCTATTATTTGATATGGGAATATTCTTCAGTCACATACAATATTGCCAATATTGGAATTTCAAACACTAATACAACCTAAATTTAAGTTAAGCATTACAAATAACCCGATTTTCTCATACACTTACGATAATTGATCAATCTTTCTAATGATATTTATATCGAACACATCAAATATCCTCCATTATGTGATCAAGTCATCACTTAATATTAAATAACAGCCAAATAAACAATTCTATCACATCATGCATGGAAACTTCAAAGTATCCTATTGAAGTTTGCCAAAAAAAGTATACCATTGACATCAGGCAGTTACATAACTACATCAGGAAATGAGCAAAGACAACAAAATCATGAGCCCACCAAAGATTAAGCTAGATAACATGAAAACAATATTGGGAAAGGGAGGAGGAAATGGAAGCAAGCAATAGAGCTAATGCATTACTCAATTAATTTAACAAGACAATTGACTATTAAATAGCCTTACGAAATGATTAGAAGGTGGCTCTAAAATGTAGCCAACCACTACAATATCACGATCTAAATAAGTAGCACTAGCCAATAGTGGAACCACTAACACATATTTGACTACTCAATAACTAATTTAAAGCACAATCAGATATAATAATTAATTTTTGGAGCATATTCAAGAAACATTACCTTAGGCAATGATCAAAGGCCACATTTCTAGCACAAGAACTAAAAATATTGGAAGTTTCATATGAAGAAGCTCTGCTAAAACTGCCCATATTTGAATATGATCCTTTGACATTGTTGTATACAAAATTCAAAGCTTTGTTCTTTCTCAATTGTCAATAGTAGTGGTGCTCCTAAATTATGCAGAGGTAGAGGTAGAATAGTATATTGATGTTGTGTAGAATAGAAGTGCGGAAGACCCCTATTTATACTGTTACAATAGCTTATTACTCGAGCTAACTAGAATCCTAGAGATAATGTATAATTTCTCTATAATATTTGTTTTCTACTATTATACAATATATCAGTAATATCTCTAACAATTTCAGCTGTGTGTTGTTCTTTACGTCGTGTTGTTCTTGCTTGTCATCGTTTTAAGCTTCGAAACTCTTGGACTCGTCAAATTTTGTGGCTTATGTTGATAGATGGTAATGATGAAACTTAGTAGTAATATCGAGAGGGATATTGAGAGTCATAAAATTGAATTTATCTATTATGCACTTGATCATAAGAGTGTTGAGGGAGGAGAGGAGATTGAGGAGGAAAAGAACAACATAATCGAACGAGATAGAGCTAACATGAATGATCACCAACTTATCAGGGGCTTTTTCCCTTTGAGTATAAACAAGAGATACTCAGTTACTAACTAAGTTGCCACAAGGGTCTAAGAAGGTGTGTTGGGGTTCTGCTAATGTGGCATGTATAGAAATTTGTATGCGATTGTAATTAAGTTGTAGGGATAAACTTACCCTTATAGATACAACAACAACAACAACAACAACAACAACAACCACCGGGTGTAAATCCCAATTCAATGGGGATGCTCGGGGTGAGGATGTACGCAACCTTACCCTTGTTTAAGAACAGAGAGGTTGTTTCCGAGATTGACCAATTGCTGTATTGAAGTATTGACTTCCAACAACTTCACCAAAAATAAGAAGTGTTTGAAGTTTTCTTAACTATTTTGCTATAGTCCTTAATTACCTAAAAATAAAAGATAGAGATAATTCTTTTAACTTCATAAGCACCGGACCTAAACTTGTCCTTATAGATAATTACTCAAAATACTATGGTGGTGGGAGTGACATTAGTGTGTTTAATTTGAGGACACAAGTATCAATATGCTTTCCGAGATGAGTTACACTAGTTTGTCCTATTGTTGCCCAATCTGGTTAGTTCCCAGCCTTTAGGTGAATGTATGTACTATATGAGTTACAAGATAAGCTATTTTTGATGTACTGTATCATGTATGTATTTTTGCTTGTACTACCGTTAAAATAAAAATAAAGAACCATTAAATCAATTCTCGTATGAAATCCGAATTGAAGTAACAAATATTATAGCACTAAACTAGGAAATAATTCTTAAATTTTTTATATATAAACACTAACAACATAATTGTATATTAGAAAAAGTTGTATGAACACGTTTCATAGATGAGACTGGATAATAGGGGTCATTATACAGTAGTCGTGGGTTCATTATATAGTAGTCGAGGGTTCATTAATATTCAGTCTCATGTATGAAACCGATTCCCCCGATTTTTTGTGATTGTATATTTGTATCTGTGTAACCGTATGACTAGTCTGTTCTTTAGATCTAGACTTTAATAAACTAAACTGGAAAAAAAAGGAACTTTTTGTATAATTGTTTTGACATTCAATCAATTATCAAAACCGTATTAATATTGTACGTTTACGAAACTGGATAGTGAGACCTTTCTAATAATATACTAATAATTATGAATAGATATAGTGCTCAAAACTTATTACGTTTAGAAGTTACGAGCTAAACTGTGAAAAATTGAACTAAACTGAACTAAACGTTATCTAGAACAGACACATAATTGCTAGCAAACTCCAAACAATCCGAACATAATGACTCCAAAGACCATCATTAAGCAACACTTGAAAACATGCACGTACCGATGTATACGAGTATGAGTATTATGTACTCGTATGAGTGTAGACTCAATTTCCCCCCTTCCCACTTTCCCATTTCCCCATTATTATCCAAAGCTCCAAATTCCCAAGTACGGTACGAGTATCAAATAAACACACATTATATTATCGTCAACCTCACTCCACTCAAACATCACTCATTAGTCATTACATTTTAGTTTCCCTTCTCACAAAACATCCGTGGGGCCCGCGAACGCTTTTCATTGGCCTATTGTACGTCACCCCACCCATAATTTAATAAAAAAAACTCATTTGTCTCATCATTAAAATTCAATCGACACGCATACGACGTCGTGTCACTCATCTCCTTACTTAAAACAAAAAAATCACAACTCACTCACCGGAGAAAACAAAAACAAAACAAAACTCCGATCCCACTCTCTCTCTTGTCACTCTTTGAGTCTTTTCTCAGGTAATAATCCTCTATCACTAAATTACCAAAATACCCTTTTCTTTTTTCCACTCCATTACTCTCCCCCCCCTCTCTCCACCCATTAATTGCATTTTCATTAATTAATTAATTAATTGTCCTTTCGTTTTCTTTCAGCTTGCTTATGTTATGTGACGTTATGTTTACTTATTTATTTACTTACCCTTTTTCTTGATTTTGCAGATTGTGGGTATTTTTTTTTATTTTTTGTTAATGTGATTTGGGAAAGATGTCTGGAGATTATGATTCAGATAAACCAGAGGTTGATATTGATGTTGATGTTGACAATGATGAGTCAACCATTCATCAGGTAGTAACAATAACAATAAAAATCCTTTCTTTGGTATTTTTTGTTTTTGTTTCATTAGTGACCCTAGTTAAGTTGTATGTGTTAGCTGATCATCAGTATTATTATGTCAAATGGGTTTGAAGGAATTTTATTTATTTTCACTTTATTTTCTCATATTGTCCCTGTCAATGTATTAAGTTATAAGTTTTGATCCCGATACCCATTCGTAGTTATTAGTATATATCATAAGTTTTGATCCCGATATCCATTCGTAGTTATTAGTATATTATTGGAAATGTCTCCCCATATAGTTTTATAAACGTACAAAATTGATAATGCTTGATAATGGATTGAGTGTCAAAACAATTAAACAAAAAAGTTGAAAGGTGAGTTTTTTTTCCAGTTCCTTTCACTAGTGCATGATAAAGTTGAGTGTCAAAACAATTAAACTAAAAGTTCTTGACTTCAGTAAAATTCAGCTTTACATAACAGGCCCATTGTCATTTGCTGATGTGTCAGAAGGGGTTGTTATACTTTTTTTTTTTTTTTTGGTGGATGAGATTAGTTTAGTTTCGAAAAAAAAAGAGAGAAAAGAATTGATCTTTGGATAGCTAGACTGCAATATGAGTAGAAGAGAATTGAGTTAATTGAATGGAAGAAAAAAGGATTGTTGGAATTAGTCAAAGTGATAAGAAAAGTTTTATTCCAATGAATTGTGGGATTTGAATCATCTATTTTGTTATTATAGGCTAGCAAGGAAGGAGTAGTTAGTGTTTGTTTTTCGTCTCATTAAGTGTGCTAGGCCGTGTTCGTTAGGAATTTGGATACTCTCCATTTTCTATTTGCAGAATGGGAGAAAAGCAATTTCCTATACTAAATAATAATAATAAAAAACCCTACTCCAATTTTCCCGTATAATCTCAACTGTAGGATGACAAATGGAAGGCAAATGGAGAGGATCTGGACTCGTTCTTTTGGACTGAGTATTGTTGAATTGAAGTACTGAACTGAAATGAAAAAAAAGTTGTATGGTATAGGGCCTTAGTGAATCTGAAGTTTTGGGGATTGATGTCAACGGTGAGCAGAGGAGTTGTGTTGAAGGAAGGAGCGTGACTGGGGTTTGCTTCTTATTGCTATCTTCTCCAAGATTGCTGTTGATAATAACAGAAAAGGATTAAAAAAGTGAGGTGAATTTAGTAAAGAAGCGATTTTTTTTAAAATATATATTTGGTGTAGCACGCAGCTTTGTTGTGAATTTTTGATTGTTACAGAAGCACCATAAAGCTTTCTGTGAAGTGCTGGTTTGTTATCTATTGGTAAAATTATATGGTGTTGTAGTTTTGTACTGTTTTGGTAATCTTAGTGTGTGGCATGAAATTGTAGGACTCAGGCTCAAGAGAGGCTAATTCTGATAGTAACAACAGTAACGACGATGGGGTTATGGTGAGCACTGATATTAATGGGAGTGGTGGTGATTCTGATGGAGTGGTTGTGTCTGAGGATGCTGGGCGAGAAGATATGTTTGAGGATGCTCCTGAGGATTTGGGGGCTGATGGGAGAGATTCTTCTGGCAATTTTACTGAGACACATGGAAGCACGGATGGGGAGGAGGAACACCCTACTCGGTTCCGTGGGTTAGACAATGACATGCAGAATGATTACATGGTGGATGAGATGGAGAGGTTGAAAGCTATGCTGGATAAAACTTTAAATGAGAAAGAAAGCATTGCAAGGGAATACAAGGTTTGCAAGCACTGGGACCTTTAATGTTTTATTATCAATAAAGTTTGTGTCTTTAATTTAAGCTTGATTATAGTGTTGATTTTGCAGGATGAGATGGAGATGGCTGCCAAAGGGATCGCCAATCTTCGACATCAGGTGAGGGATTTGATCAGTAAGCAGTTATCTCCAGATCAGAGTAATCTTGGGCCTCCTGTTCATCTTCCTGGTGATCCAGAAAGCGTACCCCTGCATGAGATGATTCATGAATGCTCCGTGTTCCTCAGGAGTGTTTCAGATGAGATTCAGGATCTGAACAGAAAATCTGCAGAAGTTTCAGTGTCTCATGAGGTTGTGAACTCTTATATGACTTCTGTTCAAAATGAGTCTGCAGAGGTTCAGTTTCAGAAGGATCAGTACATGGAGGAGATCACGAACAGGCTGCTGAGTTCTTTGGTATCTGTTGTGTACGTTGGGGACTTGCCAGACAGTTCTGTCCCAGGAAAGATAGCTCATATTGAGAGAGGCGTGTTTAGTTTGATTGAAAACTACAACTGGTTCCTTTACCAAAGTGATCAGCTAAGACAGTGTTTGATAGAGGTCAGGCCTGATCTAGCCGAGCAGGGTGATTACGGGATTATATTTGGAGCAGCTAATGAAGAGTTACGTGGTTTCAGAAGTAAAGAAGCAGATTTTATTGAGAAGCTGAGGCATTTGGAAGATGAAAACAAAAAAATGATTGAGCAGCTTGATCAGCACAAGTCAATTGCGGACACTGCCAATACAGAACTTGAGCGTTTTAGAGCAGAACTCGAACAGGAAAAGCATCGCTATTCCAATACAAAAGAGAAGCTTTCCATGGCTGTAACTAAGGGGAAGGCATTGGTTCAGCAGAGGGACTCCTTGAAGCAAGCTCTGGCAGACAAAACAAGTGAACTTGAAAATTGTCTTGTTCAGTTGCAAGAAAAATCAAGTCAATTAGATGCTGCTGAGTTAATCAAAGAAGAGTTAGTAAATAGTCAAATTTCAGGTGCCTCATTGCAGGAATTGCTTGCACAGAAGGATTTGGTTCTGGAAAAGATAGATGATATAGTATTCCAGAGTGGTGTGCCAGAGGGTTTAAGGTCAAAAGATATTACTGAAAGGATCAGATTGCTTGTAGACGAGAGAAATGCTTTGAAGGATGTGTCCCTAAAGTTCCATCAGTTGGCTGATGTTTTGTTATCTATTGATCTTCCTGAAAATTTCTCCTTTTCTGATCTTGAATCTCGACTTGGTTGGCTTAGGGAATCTTATGATCAGACAAAAGCAGAGATTGGAAATCTGCAGGATGAGATCAGCAGAACAGGGGCATTACTTCAGGAGGCCAAATCGGAGATAGTGGTTTTGCAATCTGAGAATGATAGGTTCAGACAAACTGCTCACAGTGAGATGGACAGCTTAACTGCAGTACTGTCAACTGTACTAGTTGAGAAGGATT
Organism: Pharnaceum exiguum; assembly: GCA_900322385.1. Classification (NCBI taxonomy): domain Eukaryota; kingdom Viridiplantae; phylum Streptophyta; class Magnoliopsida; order Caryophyllales; family Molluginaceae; genus Pharnaceum; species Pharnaceum exiguum. The sequence goes on along the minus strand of ONZK01002139.1, from coordinate 31,839 downwards.
ACATTAGCATGGAGTTGGAAGATACAAATCATAGATTCGAAGCAATTATGCAGAGGGAACATCAGGCTTCAACAGAGAAGGAACGCATGTTGAGGATCTTACAGGAGGCTTCTGGGCTCACTGTGACTGAGATTGAGCCATCTGGGACACTTGAGCTTGTGGAGCGATGTCTCTCTGCAATGAAAGAAAGAATTAGCTCTAGTCATGAAGCATTGGCAGTCAAACCGGAACTTCTGCAGAGCTTGCAGAGTTTATTGTTTATCAAATACCAAGAATTGGCTCTCTACGAAAGTTTGGGTGATGAGATTCAAAGGAACCAAGCAGATTTGGAGAACTTGTCCACGGATTTGAGGAGGGCTTCTGAAGAATTAGTGGTGCTTAGAGAAGAGAAGGAAACACTACAGAAGGATCTTGAGCGAGCAGAGGATAAAAATGCTGTAATTAGAGAAAAATTGTCAATGGCGGTCAAGAAAGGAAAGGGATTGGTCCAAGACAGAGAAAACCTGAAACAGAGTATTGATGAGAAGAGTTCAGAAATCGAGAAACTAAAACTTGAGTTGCAGGAGAAGGAGGTGGCAATCAGCAACTATGAAAATGAAACTAGTAGACTATCTTCCGAGGTGCAAGGTATTTCTAAGCTTGAAGAAGATCTTCTTGCATTAAAGGAGCAGCGAAATCAACTTCAGAGTGATCTCCTTGATAGCAACAATTCATTAAATACTCTGTTGGAGTCCATAAACAACATTGTTACTCCTATAAATTCAGAAGTTGAGGAGCCCATTGAGAAGTTAAGATGGCTTGCTGAGTACTTGAGTGGATGCCAAATTGCCAAAGCACAGGCAGAGCAGCAGCTGGAGAAAGCAACTGCCGAGGTTGACACTTTGACCAGCAAGGTGTCTGAAGGACACTCGATTATTAAGTCCCTTGAAGATGCAGTGACTGCTGCAGAGGAGAAAATTTCTGAACTTTCTGAAGAGAAGAGTGAGATAGTAGCTGGTCATGCATCAATTCAGGAGCAGCTGCAAAGGGCAGCTGAAGAAGCTAGTTTGCTTGCTGAAGCAAATGCAGCCAAATTATCACTCGAGAGTGCTCTATCAACGGCAGAGATTAATATCTCTAGGCTTGATAAGGAGAAGGACGAAGCAGAATCTGGTAGAGAAGCTGCAGAGGCTGAACTTGAAAAAGCAAGGGCAGAAATTAGTGATCTCACGAGCAAATTGTCAGAGGCTATGGCTAACATGAAAGACGTTGAAGACAAAGTTTCTCACTTGGAATCCAGAATTTCGCAGCTTACCAGTGAAGATAATGAAGCTCAGATTGGTAGAACTAACATTGAGACTGAGTTGAAGAAGCTGAAGGAGGATGCTGACACCTGGGATATCAAGCTGAAAGACGCATATTCAACTATAGAATCCCTTGAAAAGGCACTTGCAAAGGCAGAAAATGGTATATCTGAATTGGCCAATGAAAAGAAAGCTGCAGAACAGGAAGTTTCCACATTGAATGCAAAGTTGAATGCTTGTATGGAGGAATTGACTGGAACCAATGGCAGCTTAGAGAGTAGGTCTTTGGAGATCTTTGATCATCTGAAGGATCTTAAACTGCTTGGGAGGGATGATTCCTTCACACTTTCTTCATTGAGAGGAAGCTTGGAAACTATAGTTGAAAGCCTCAAAGAGATGGACCACACGTTTAGAACTATCAGGGGTCAGCTTGCGGAGATGAATGTTGAACACATCGACCAGGAGGTAATGTGGTGTTTGTAGAAGAAAAAGAAAAAGAAACTTTCTTTATGACATTATATATGTTGTGCTCATTGTTAAATGCATGTATCTATGTGATTTACGATCCTGTAATCAGTTGACCTGTTATGCCGTTCCTGCTGCTTGTAAGCAGTCGTTTCTTTCACGAGCTTATGTTGATCTTTTACTTCCTCAGGAACTCTCTTGCCTTGGAAAGCTACTGTCAACCAGCTTTGATCACATTGTGGATGCTTATTCCGTTAGCTCTGAGCCTGATGCAGTAGAGGCTGATGATATTTCTTTGTATGTTCAGAAGATTGTAGAAAGCTTTAATCTGAGAAAGAAGACTTCAGATGAGAAAGTCAATGGTTTCTTCTCTTTCCTGAATGAATGTAATGCTTCTGTTTTGCAAGAATTACATTCTATTAGCAATATGGTAACACCTGTAGTCGAGAAGGTCAAATGTCTCAATCAAAATATGAAGAACTTAGAGACAGATTATCAGACAATGGCGAATAGGGTAGCGACTCTGGAAGATGACACTGCAGTTCTTCTGTCTACTTGTACTGAAGCTGCACAAGTGTTACAGTTTGAAGTTGACAGGCAAATGCCAGAAATCAGTTTGGTTCCTGATTTTGAAGCAGAATATCAGTCAAAGGTTAGCCATAGCAAGCATGGTGAAACTTTGGACAAGCTGGTAATTGCTGTGAGAAAACTCTGCAGAGTGTCTGAGATGCTTAAGAAATCAAAAGACATGCATTCATCTACAACTGAGGAAATGCAAAGTAAACTTAATGAATTGAATTTGAAATCAGAGAGGACCATGGAGGAAAGGGATAAATGTATTGAGAAGATTCATGTGTTGGAGACTGATTTAGCAGAAAAAGAGAACATGTGCAGTGAGCAAAGGATGATGTTGGAACAGTACCAGGATGTGGAAATTAATTTGAGATATAAAGAAGAAGAGATTGCATCATTGCAAAATACTCTGACAATCAAAGACCGAGGTAAGCATCTTGCTTAGTTTACATTTTTCTCTATGTTGACCGACTTTGTGCATGTTGATTATTATGGTTTAACTTTGCCATCTATCATTTCAGAGGCTGGAGAAGCTTTTGTATTGGCATCTCATTTGAAAAGCCTCCTTGAGAAGGCTGATGGAATCCATATTCCTGTAAAAGACGCGCTGGCTGACAACCTGGATCCCCAGGATTCAGTCCGATTGATGAAGCTGCTTCATGTGATTGATGGTTTACCTGAGTTGCAACACCAGTTGAAATGTCTTTCTCAAGAAAAAGAGGAACTGCAGACTGCTCTTGCATCCCAACTTGATGAAATAGAACAGTTAAAGGTACAAGTTCAAGAGAATACTCAACATGAGCAAGAGTTGGCAGAAGTTAGGAACAAAATACTTGACATCGAAACTGGGTTGGACGGAATTATTAGGAGGTTTGCTCCTGGAGATATTACTGGGGACTTGAAATCAGCTTCTACAAACGATCTTCTACAATCTTTAGAAAATCTTGTTATGACTGTCAGCACAGAATCTGAAAATTTGAAATCCAGAGTCCATGAACTTCAGTCAAAGGCTGAGAAGAGTATCATTTTTGAGAAGGAAGCAATGAAAATCAAAGGCCAATTACTTGAGCTGGAAGAAGGAATGCAGAGAATTATTCAAAATTTGGGAGGTGATGTTACTGGGGATCCGAAGCTCGTTAGCACTGACAATCTTGTTCAAGTACTAGAAATGTTGGTAGGGGAAGTAATGTCTGATTCCCAGAATCTGAAATCGACGACCCGTGAACTTGATCTAGAGGGTGTGAAGAATATTAAAAATGAGCAAGAATTAGCTTCTGTGAAAGGTCGACTGGTTGATCTCGAAGGAAGTCTACAAAGTATTATACTGAAATTAAAAGGTGATTTATCTGGAGACCAGAAGCCTATTGCTGATAGTGATCTTGTACCGGTATTAGAGAGGATGGTCTCGGCCAAGGTTTTGGAGTCTGAAATATCAAAATCTAGAGTCCAAGAACTTGATTTGAAATTGCTTGGGAGTCAGAAGGCTGTGGATGAATTATTGTCAAAGGTGAAGATGCTTGAAGATTCACTTCAATCTAGGGCAGTTTCCCCCAAGGCTGTCCAAGAAAAGAGCATGTTTGAATCGCCTTCACAGCCATCTCCGTCAGAGATTTCTGAGATTGAAGATGTGGTAAGTTTCTGTCAGTTTTTTCTATCAATGTTTCTTCTTTCTATCTGTGATTATTGCAGTGTAATGCAAGGACCTAGCAATGCAAGATGCAACTTTGTTTTCCTCTTGTGATTGTTTTTGTGTTTATCTGGAAATTAATGATCCATCGTTTCTCTCTTCTTCGTCGTCTTCTTTTCTTTTCTTTTTTACTGGGGTGTTGGTTTCTATGGAAGTTAATTTTCTTCTGTTAATTAGCCACTCATTTGATTTTCGTTGGGCTTTATATGGGTTGGGATGTATGGATTTGCTTGATTTTATTAGTGAATTCTGATCGTATATGTTTCTACAGAGTTTTATCTCTTAACAGTTTCTTTTTGGTGGAAGTGGTAGATGCTAGTTATTGTAGGTTTTTAACCGAGCGTGCGTCAACTGGTGTCTGTAACCGTATTCAATTTCAATGTTTATGGCAGGGTTCTGCTTCAAAGCCGACAATTTCACCTGTACCATCTTCTGCACATGTGAGATCAATGAGGAAAGGATCTAGTGATTTTGTTGCTGTAAATATTGAATCTGAATCGAGTAGGTTGATTGATAAAGAAGACGCTGTTGAGGATAAAGGTCTGCTGTCAAAACACTCAAGAAATTATTTTCTGTTTATTCCTCCCGATGTTGGATGATTAATCTTCGGGTTATGATGCAGGTCATGTCTTCAAATCTCTTAATACATCAGGTCTTGTACCAATACAAGGGAAGATAGTTGCTGATAGGATTGATGGAATATGGTACGTTTCTCTCTTGTTATAAAGTGTTGGTGATTTCGTCCTGGGTACCTCTGCGGTTTAGTTTCTCCAAACTCAAACCCAGTTTGAAGTTTGATCTTAATGGCATTATCAATATTGACCTTCATTTCTTATGACTCGTGCAGGGTATCAAGTGATCGGTTGTTAAGAAGTCGTCCGGGTGCCAGACTTAGCCTGATCGCATATTGGCTCTTAGTACACTTATGGTTACTTGGAACCATTTTGTAACCAAATACATCAGTAGAGATCAGATTAGACCACACCAACTTTGTTGATACCGTTAAACTGTATTAGTAGTTCATAGGGGTCTTACATACGTACCAATATTTTTTGATTATTTTGGATGTTTATAGTCATAATATAATCCATTCGTTTATTCTCTGAGGTCGTTTTATATTCCCAGAGAATTTTAATGAATAATCTTCGTTCGTTCAGTTCTCGGGTTGTTGTTGTTGTTGTTGTTAAATAGGGGTTAGGTTGCGTACATTCCAACCCTCGAGCACCCCATTGAAATGGGGATTTACTCTCGGTGGTGGTTGTTGTTCAGTTCTCGGGTCAGGAGTTCTCAGCGGTAGCTAGTTTTCTTTGTTATTGATGTACCCCCTCGGGGCAGAGCCGTACGTGGAGGTGGCATGCAGTAGTCAAGTGGTGCGAGATGCTGTCTTGCATGCCATCAGTAAAATTTTATGATCCTCTATGCTACTACGTACTGGAGATGCATGTCTTACCTTCCTGAAACACAAGTGAAACTAAGGTAAAATTGTCTGAATTTATAGTTCAATACAGGTAAGCTACTTATCTTGTTACAGTACTTCCCAGCCACAAAAGATGATTGAAAGGGACCCAAAATCTTCATAAAACCAGTGCATAAATGAAAATGAAAGACTAAAAGGCCCCTAAAATATCCATTCTGATCTCCAACCAGAAAGTGAAAGGAAAAGTAGAGGACAAAAACTTGTAAGATTTTCTTTCTTCCTGGTCTCATTCCTCTGCTGGTGTTGTTTTGCAGCTGCAACTTGATGATCTAAAGAGAAAAATGGGTGTGTTAGCTGGGGGCTGCTGGTTGGGAGTATTGCCCTATAACAGCTTATCAGGGAAGACCCACCTCATAAATTATCTGTCAACAAGTTAGTCTTATCTTCCTCTCCTTTTTTCTCCTAAAAAGAATCTTCTCTGGCTGTTGACATTATGTTTCTTTTATTTGACATGTTAGATAGTTCGGTCTGGATTTTGATTGGTATATGATTCATTAAATAGTGTGTTCAAACTTGATATTTATCAGGTGGCAACCCGTTTGGTGTCTGTGATGCAGCTCCCATTCTCTCTTCCCATTTACACCCAGTATGGTTTTGTTTGTTATGAAGCTAATTGGCAGTCCCCACTTGAAATCAAGTTTGGCTGATGCAGTTTTTTTTTTTTTGAAACCTTTACTTGTGAAGTAGGGAATTGGAAGTAGGATAGTGGCCTTTGCGAGTCGAAAATCAGCCAAGAAATCTAAGAGAAACCAGGAACGAGAGCAAGAAAATGAAGTCACTTCGCAAACTAGTAATAGTTTTATGGATGATTTTGGTGCGAAGAATGAGAATTCGATTTCAGGGGATGGCATGAGTGGAGGCGATTTTCCCTCTGTCAGTGACAATAGTGATGGTGATGGTGATTCGATTGTGACTCCTTCGAGGAATAATGTTCTTCAAGCCTGCAGTCTGACCTGTAGTTTAATAGCTGCTCTTGGTCTGGCTATTCGTCAGGTCAGTCTTATTAGCTGCATAAAATTTTCAACTGGTTCTAGATATGTCTAAAAAAAACCGCATAATAGTTTTCTGTGATGTATTAAGGTTCAAATGGCTGCATCCTGCATAGTTCTACACTTCTACGTGAGTTGATTACGCAGTTTCTCAGACTGCTCATCCTTTTTTGGGGGGCGGGGGGTCTGGAGGGACTAGGTTGTCAGGACTCGGGAATAAGCATTGTACGGTGAGTCTATGATTTGGCGTTGTATACTTGAATATTTTCTTCATTTTCAACTGAGCCAAGACATCAGTAATTAACTCGGTACTAGAGAAGTTTTTATTTTCTAAAAGGATGAAGTCAAATTCCTGTTGCATAATTCCAGAGTAGCAAACTGCTGTATTAGATTCTACTGAGATGATGTTTTTTCTTCCCTTCTCTTCCCTTTTTGTTTTGTGTGTGACCGTGTTCACGTGTGTATGTTGGATGTGGGTGGCTACATGTTCTTTTTCAGTGTTGTTGCAGTGAAGGTGTAGTGTATTGCTCAGCCTTCTGAACTACACATGACCCTCTCTGGCGTGATTGTGATTTTTGCAGGTATCCCAAGTTGCTTCATCAGGAGGATTGCATGTATATGACTGCTCAGAAGTGTCATGTATGATAAGTCCTTATTGTTTTCCTGAATGTTCTTATACTTGCATAGGAGACTCCATTTGCTAAAAGTGTATGAGTGAAAGTGTGCAACGAAGACAAATGTAGAACTCCTAATTTAACTGAAGCATCAAGTGAAACCGAGTCTGAACTTGTGGGTTGTGGGTAAATAAGAAAGAGCACCAACTTGTTTACTGCAGATCACCAACTAACTCCAGAATGTCTGTCACATACATCGAAATGAATATGGCAAACATGGACGATGTCCTCTTTTGCTTTATTGCCCTTATCCTTCTCCTGCTGCTGTTTGCTTTCTGCTTGCAGTTGGATTTGAAATGTGGCACCTTGAGTTGATTATGGGTTTAGTGGTGCTAATATCCCTGTCTAGATACACATTGCTAAAAGTATGGCCTGATTTTGCCAAATCAAGTGAGGCTTCCAATGCACAGGTATCAAACTTCCAAGTTTCTTAATTTTAACTACACCCTGACCCTACAAAGAGGATTTTGAAACTACTTTCATATGAACAATGGCTTCGTTGCATCTTTCTCAGGTCCTGACTTCACTGCAGACTCTGGATTATCTGATAGTAGCGTTTCTTCCTGGAATTAGTGAGGTAAGAGTATAGATAGACCCTTTCTGGCATGTATGATAGATCATATATCTCATGGATCACGCAGCATTGACTTATGGAATGCACAGGAATTACTTTTCCGCGGAGGGCTGTTGCCTCTTCTAGGACTTAACTGGAAGAGTGTCTTCGCAGTTGCAGCTCTTTTCGGCGTTCTGCACTTGGGGGGTGGCCGGAAATTTCCCTTTGCAGTATGGTATCAATCTTCCTTTTTGATTTTCCAGATAGAACAGAAGGAATTTTTAACTTAGTGAAATGTAGGAATCAATATACATCAACTCAAATCTTCCTTATGGACCTAAGTTTCCAAAATGCATAATCTTTGACACAATTTTTACTCTTGTTCTGAACCTCTTTGTCATCAGGGCAACATTTGTCGGGCTTGCCTACGGCTATGCGACCATAGTTTCTTCAAGCTTGGTAGTACCAATGGCTTCTCATTCCCTGAACAACCTTGTTGGAGCTCTCATTTGGCGTTTCACTTCAGTACAATCAAATCAGAGAAGTAGCTAGAATCATCTTCGTACCACACTAGACGATTTTGTAAACTTCATGGCTCTTCAGAGAATTTACTGAAATAAGAGTTTGTATTCTTTCTGCCCTTCTCCAAGAAGCCGGATTGTAAGATTCAATTCAGTTCACAGGGCTCATGAGATTTTACTATTTACTTTGATATCTCGTTTTATTTTTTTATGAACTATCAGGTACACTCCTGTAAAGAAAATCTGAAATCTGAACTAATTTCTTCTTTTTGGTCGCCTTTGCAGGTTAAAAATCAAAGTAAATATAATTTGTCATTGGTCACAATTTTAAATTGGCTATCATGAAGTTGATCAGAAAGTAATTTATAACACATGAAATTAAATGCAAAAGTAACATCAAATCTGACTGAGAAACAAAGTACTATCAATTACTGTTGACCGTAACAGGTGCTTGCTACAAATAGCATTTACATTAGGTATGCACATCTAAAGACTGGGAACAAGGTCCGGTGCCTATGAAATTGAAAGAATTATCTCCATCTTTCAGCTTTAGGTAATTATGGACTATAGCAAAATGACTATGAAAACTTTCCAATACTTCTTATTTTTGGTAAAGTTGTTGGAAGTCAATATTTCAATGCAGCAATTGGTCAATCTCGTAAACAACCTCTCTGTTTTCTTAAACAGGGGTATGGTTGACCCGAGTACCCCATTAAATGGGGATTTACACTCGTTGTTGTATCTAAAGACTGGGAACAAACCAAATAGGGCAACAGTAGCTTGAGGTCAGGTTGCTCATCTTGCAAACCGGATCGATACTTTTATCAGCCAGATTGAACACACCAATGTCATGCCCACCAAATTTAAATTCACATCCACGGTAATCTTTTGTGTAGTCATCTGTAAAGTACACGCAGTTGCTTTTGCATCCAGCTTCTAGAGCATTAACACACATGGTTGAACTGTTCCCCACAAACAGAGCTAGGTCGAACAAATCTTGCAACTCCTTCCACCGACTCGTATCACCAATGTCCATCATGAAAACCCGGAAACTACATGTCTTGTATGTACTTGTATGAAACCCTTTCTCGCAGTACTCAACCTTTCTCAGCACAAGAAGAAGATCATTACCATGATTAGCCAAGTATGTTTTATAATCATAACCTATATCATTGCCACAATCCGGATCAAACTCCTCCAATGTTTCAGAGGGATGCTCCATTGGTAGGAGGAGCTCAGGCAATTGAGGGACGTACTCTTGTAGCAATAAAGGTTTTTGCTCTTGCTCTTTGAGATTGCAGTAAATCAGAAAACCATTACGACTCACGAATAGTAGCACACCTTTATCAGGCCTAAATAAAACATCGTGCAAATATTTTGCCCCCCTTGGATTTGCCCACTTTATCGGTGTCCATCGTGTATCACCGGGCTTGGCAAAAGCTACATTACTATCATTGTACAACACTACCACGAGAATAACCTCATCATCGTCTGTACTGCCACAAAATTCACCCGGAACCTTCAACACCACAACTTTGTCGATGAAGAATTGTCGAAGAAACATGTTATCAACTTTCATGAGATTATGAAAAGTGAGCCGAGAAGGGAGACTAAGTCGACACTTAGTAAGAGGATTGAATAGATACATGTCATGATCGAGCCCTGTGGTCACTATCCAACCATGACCAGAACCCCAACATACCTTGTTGTAGCCTTCAGGGCAACTAACTGAGTAGCTCTTGTTTCTACTCAAATCAAATAAGTCCCTCATGTGGATTCGATCATTCGTAATATCAATATTTCCTTCAAGTTCTTTCTCCCGACGATCTTTCTCAATCTCCATCTCTAACTCAAGTGGTGTATAATAAGTTATTTCTTCCTCATCATCACTATCTATAGGAACAAAGCTATAAGGTTCATCATTACCATCCGTAAGCATAAGCCACGGCATCTGTCGAGTCCAAATTTTTCTAAGCTTATGACCATGACAGGAAGCAACGGAGCGACGCCAAGAACGACTCACCGCTGAAACCGCAGCATAGTCTTCGATCGAAACAATGTGATCTTCGACAATTTTTGTAACCACATCATCTGGTAGTTTAGACCAGTCAATCTCCACTCTTCTACGCTTTTGCCTGCCAGCATAGAGCACTAGGTCACCACGTCGTTTCTGAAGGCTTACCGCCATGACTATGTTCACTTAGTTGGATCTAATGAATAATAATT
>ONZK01002138.1:142331-166361 GCA_900322385.1 Pharnaceum exiguum | reverse complement strand
TAAGTTTAATTTTAAGTTAAGTTAACTTAAGTTAAAGTTGAGTTGAGTTGAGTTGAGTTGAGTTGAGTTAATTAAGTTAAGTTAAGTTAAGTTAAGTTAAGTTAAGTTCCATTCAGTTCAGTTCAGTTCAGCTCCATTCAATTCAGTTCAGTTCAGTTCCATTCAGTATAATTCAGTTCAGTAAAGTTCAACTGTACAAAACGGGGCCTAAATTCACAAGAGTATGGAGCCACACTCCCCAGCTATCTAGTAAATTGGTATAAAATCTTTGTTAGTATAAAATCTTTGAAGAGTAGCATTGCAAACATAATTTTGTACCCAGTTTACTATTACGTGATTTATCAGTACAAATTAACTGTGTATGAAATTTTGTTTTTTCTAATTTTCAGCTATTACACTCGATCTGAAAAAAATAATTATTTGTTAAGAATGGGAAAATTGCTGAGAATACTTAATTCATATTAGCTATATCACGCTTAAGGCTTTAGTTTACACAGGCAAATAGAATAGTCACATAGTCACACTTTCATCAAGTATCTTATTGACTTCATCAAGACATGCCGCTTGCAAAATAACTCCTTAATTCCTTATAGAATGGACCATTGACATTTTGCTGACAGACAGTACAGAAAAGGGCGGTTTAACAATGAGAATTTCGACAAAGAATGGGTATTACAACTTACAAGCCACAAATTGCACCTAGGGCCGGGGCAACAGGTCCTAGTGAGGCTTTTTTGCGAACACAAGTGTTTTTTATTCTTTTACACAGATGGTGACAGTTAAGCTCTGAGACACGCTTTTTGTGCTCCTAGATAAGCCATGTCGAGAACCAACGCAACGCAACGCAGAATGTCACCCAACAGGCCTAAATCACTTCAACAACCTCGCATGAAACGCAATTTATACCAATCCTATCACCTTAATGTATTCAAGCTATGTCATGTTGTATCATGATCATCACACATACGTTACTAGGTATATAATATAGCATCAATTTATAGCTGCCTTGCGCTACTGCTCAACAAGCCCTGGGATCTCAGGTGTAGCTACAGCTCCGGGACTTGAGAAATCGGCCAAGGATCCATCTGACAGCAGCGCATCACTTTCCATCTTGTTGAGATAGGCTTGTTTAATGAAAATATTGTTCCTGTAGGCTGTAGCCCCTGGTTGATATTCTGGAACATAGTATGTATTAGACTGTCTGTCAGCTAGTAGACATTTTTGATACATAGGCTAGTATTTTGTTATCACAGTATATGCACTTGATCTTTGTAGTCTTATGAAGCAAGTCGATTAAAGAGCATAATAGAAGTCCTGCTATAGTTTTAAATTCCAAGACACGGGTTCGGCATATGTTGCGTCTGTGGAATCAGGTCGATAAGAAGTTTGCTTCTAATTAGAAAAGAAAGGAAAAGACATGCTCATTGAGGTGTTGCTAGCTAGTTGATGCAGCCATACAGATGTTGATTATGCAGACTTATATGTCTGCATATGCTTGTGTATTATCAAAGAAAAACTAGTGCATTGCATAGCCGCCGCATATCCGTAGTTCCATATATACCAGTATCTGACGCGAGACCAACATGCCAGAACATGAAATCCTTTTAGCATGAATTGCCATAGCTCGTTGAATGTTTGCGGTACAAACAACTGCTTGGTGCTTTCGTACTAGTAATGCCATAGCTAGTCTTCCTCATTGGTAACCAAGATGTCATGGGAAGCTAATCTGAAAAGTTGTGAACAAGGCTTCAGCTCATCAGCTGTGATAAATAATCTGACAAGACGGATTGTTGCTCCTGGCTGATTTGCTTAATTGCTTTCATACATGCCTCGACTCCAAGCCTGATGCATGCTTGGACTTCTGCAGGCTTGAGTAATTAAATAGAGACAGACTTGATAAAGGGCCTATGTATTTTCCTTCATTCTGGGCGTTAAGGCTCATAATGCAAAGGTTTCACAGGTACAACTTTTTTCAATTCTGATTTGTAAGTTCATTTCTAGTGTTAAAGTTTGAACGGAAATCGTTTTTAGTATTTGCCTCCAACCCTTCCGGTGAGAAACTCTTTGTTTTGATAGTAATAGTTCAATCTGACAAATTTTCATATTCTAGTAATTCAATGTTAGTAAAACAGTTAGAAAATAGGATGAGGGGATGCAAATATATAGCCGATTGTGGCAGTGGCGACTGAAGTAATCCAGATGCATACACTAACTCAGAAAGTGTTTTTGTGTTTGACGAAGAACTAACGGGAAAGGTTAGTATGCCCAAGAAAGCAAGAACACCATGTCAATCAATTGTCCTCTTTTTTTTTTTTCCAAGCATTGAAACGGAAGTCTTCTTCCACTCTAGGACAATAGCTTTTTATACATCTTAATGGAAAATTATGTGCTTGTCCATTACTTCCTTGTCCGAGTCTTGAATCACGGAAAAACCTTCAATGATAATATTACTTGTAGAGAGATAAAAATGTATTACACTACCGCCTACCGGCTTATTGACCCACCGAGTCAGCCTAGCAATGTCCGATGAAAACATGCATACTCACAAGCTGGTCGAAATTAGAGACTTTTTAAGAGGTATCAAAGTCTCCAACTGAGATTTTCAAGTAATCTTCTTATAAGCGGATGTCAGTATGTTGCCAATGTCAATAACAAACCGGTATTTGACATCAGCTTTAACAAGACGCTCCATGGCTTTGTTCACATAATCAATAGGAATGACTTCAATATCGGGTAAAATGTCATGCTTGGCAGCAAAATCAATCATCTCCTGTGTCTCCTTCATTCCTCCAATGCAGCTTCCAGCCACTATCTTTCTCCCTGTCATACATTTGATACATAAATATATCAGCTTCTTATAAGTTCGAGATTATGCATTGATGAGAAAATATCTGCAGATTATGCTTTGTGCTTACCCATGATCAGAGGAAAAGCTGGTAATTCAAGAGGTCTGTCTGGAGCACCAACTAAAACCAGCTTCCCATGAGATTTCAACAAACCAAGCAAAGGCAGTGTCAATTATACCATCCATTGTTCCCATGGCCGCCTGCATCTGCTCAGGTTCGCGGTTGTTAAGAAAAGAGTCAGCACCAAGGTGATTGATAGCTTCGTCCTTCTTGTTAGGCGAGGTACTTATAACAGTGACCTTAGCTCCGAAAGCCTTGGCGAATTTCACAGCTACGTGACCAAGGCCACCAAGACCCACAACACCAACATGAGTTCCTGCTGGTTTGTTGAGCTCGAAGAACTTCAAGGGGCTATAGACAGTAATGCCAGCAAACAGAAGAGGGGGCAGCGCCGTCAAGTGGCATGTTCTCAGGAAATCGAACAGCATAGTGCGCGCTCGTCCACCACCATGGTGTCAGAGTAGCCTCCATATGTTGTTGTGCCATCATAGTAGGTTGATCCATAGGTGAGGATCATGCTGGGGCAGTAGTTCTCCAGACTCTTGGCACAATTGTCACAGGAGCGGCATGACCCAACCATACAACCTACACCAACTTTGTCACCCACTTTGAAGTTTTTAACTGTGCTTCCATCTTCGGTGACAATTCCTGCAACCTCATGCCTGAAAAATGGACATAAATATATTATCATAGTGATAATGTATGAATCATATCAATCCAGCTAATATTTAAATTATGGCAGAGAATATCTGCAACTCAATAATTACCCAGGGACAGCAGGCTAAATGGCATTCCCCCGTTCATTTTTTATGAAGTGGCAATCAGAGTGACATATCCCACAATATAACACCTCGAAGCTCACATCTTGCTCTCCTGTTGCCCTGCATCCATTTTGATGATTTATCTCATCAGTAATCACTTTTGCTATGCGAATAGTAGTAACTGATTAACTAATTTGTTTTCAAGCGGCAAATTAACAAGAAATGGCTTCACACATTCTTCCTAGAAGACTAGCTACATTCATAGGGAGTAAATAATAATCAACACTTGAGATCATATCGACGTGAGAAATGACTAGGGAAATACCTCCTGGAGAAGTGGAAAGGAGAAAGAATTCCAGAAGTGTCTCTGGCAGTCCAACCAAAGGCCTTCTTTGGGTGTTCATTCTCTGGTGATTTCGCCATTTACTCGACTTTGCCTTGGCCTTTCTTATCAAAAGCTAATTAACTATCCAAAAGCTAACCAAATTAATGCACAGTACTGTAACAGTGCGATATGACTTGGAGAATGCGAAGGATGTAGATGATACAACAAGAATAGTGTTAAGGGGGTTTATATAGAGTATGAAGGAGCATAGCAACAGTGACGTAGCTAATGAGCTAAGCACTTGGTTGCACCAGTGGGAACAGTAGACCACACGGAGTTCCATCACTCCAGGATCTACCAGGACTCAGGACTCTGCCAAGTGCCACGTAAATATTCCAGCTAAATTCCGGCACCTTGTACGTGATAGAAAAAGGTTGCTGTAAGAAGAAATTGATTTGATGAAGTTGTTGACTGAAAAATTCTCCTTTTAAACTTACAACTGCTATGAAGTCAAAGAACCTACAGCCACCAGTCCACATGCACACAACACAGTGAAAACTTTCATCAAAATTTCTGAAAGAACAAGTGTTGTAGTTTTCAACAAAGATGCATCGTACTATGAAAAGCTGAATACTGACCTCCAGGCTCCAGCTCTGGTCTCTAGAGTTAGACGAGGCCATATGTTTGAGTTGGCATTTTCCAGATTTTACTGTATTACCAGTTTACCACTGACTATAGGTTCACAAGGTAACTAACTAACTATGCTACATTGCTAAGACCAAGAACAATTTTAATTTTTTATAGAAAAGATTAAATGCAGCAACCTCAATATGGAGAAGCATTTACTCCCTCCGTTTCTAAAAGTTCTTCCACTTTTTCCTTTTTGGTTGTCTCATAAAGTTCTTCCACTTTTCAAATCTAGCATGATTTTTTTGACCAAAGGACTCATTTATCCCTTGTACTTCACCCAAATTACCCTACACCTCATTCTCACTCACCACTTGTTGAGGGTAAATTAGTTTTTTTCCAACTTTCTTAAAATATGTGCACTCCTCAAAAGTGGAAGAAGTTTTAGAAACGAAGGGAGTACATTTCTACTAAGGGGATTGAGTACCTACAGTCCAGGATTTCCAGGCAAAAGTGGATCACTATTATCCTTATATGTCTAACTTCTTACCAAGGGTTCAAACATACAAGATGTGTTTGGATAGTGAACCAAACGAGGCTAACTTCTTACCAAGTGGACCACCAAGATCATGTTCACCGTAGACATTAATTACAACACGTGCATAAGGCTCCTGATTAACATTAATTAACCATGATCAACTAAAATTCCCAAATTGACATATCATAATGATACAAATCAATTCATAAACATGTGTCAGTTCAATAGAAAAAACTAAAGCCTCCAAAGAGATCGATCCCACATTCCCACTTTACGTGTTTCAGAAGGGAAATCAAAGCTATGATTCATTCAAGAAGACCATAAATAGCACTAGGGATTAAGAGCTTGAAATAGATCATTGCAAGCCGCTAATTATGCCATTCGATCAAATTAGTAGCGTCTCACACATGCACCTGAAACATTTATATCGAACACAGCTCCTAAAGTCCAAAGACAAATACGTTGGAGAGTGGACACAAAATGATCAGAAGTAGGGAAAATGCACAGCAATCAATAGCTTTTTACTGAAAACATCACATCACATATATATATGACTCACTACTGGCGATGGGAAAGAAATTAGCATCTAATAAATATAATAGAACCAATGAAGCCGAAGAGAAACACGTTATAATAACCGAGAGCATAAATCTTTGGACAATAATAAAAGTACGAGTTAAACAAAGAAGAAAATTGAAATCTCAGTCTGCTCCATAGCAAAGCAATAACAAACAGCACAATGATAAAAGTACGAGTAAAACAAACAATAAAAATCTCAGTCTGCTCCATAGCAAAGCAATAAACACTCTAACAGCACATCACATCCATTAAGCACGTCACATCCATTAAGGTCTTCGAGCAGCATCATGGGAGTTGGCTTATTATCTCCGCACAAGATGGCCTCATATTATAGTCTTGATTAGTCATAGAGAGCAACAACTCCTTGTACTCCTCCGACAAAGGGCTATCCACTGGTAGTTCTTGTATGTTAATGAAGGCACCGTAAGCGGCAACCTTGTAGGCTGGATCGAGCGTATGAATCTGGTGGAATAGCTCAAACATCAATATACCCAAGCTGAAGACATCGCACTTAGTAGAAAGCAAGTTAGCCCCCTTTAATTCCGGAGCGCCATAGGTCATATGCTGTGTCTTTGGGCTTCCAGGGTTTAGCCGACGCAAGTGGTCATCAAGAGAAGCTGCATATGTATTTACAACAAAATAAATTCACCATTTGCCGAGAACATAAAATAGATGCATGTATTACATCAAAATAAATCAAAGAAAGATGAGGAAAGTATTAAATTGTTGTACCTAGTCCAAAATCATTGATTTTAACATTCATGTCATTGTCAATCAATAGGATGTTTTCTGGGCAGATATCTCCATGAATAATACCCTTTCCATGAATGAAATCCACCCCTTTCACAACTTGTGAAAAAATCTTCCACGCCTGTTCGATGGGGAGGGGTTGGTTGGAATTCTTCAACTTATCCTTCAAGGACCAAAATAACAACACCAGAAAATAGAAAAAATCACTTTAAAAACCCTGCTAGAAGTTACTCCGTGTTAGTTAAATTAAACTCTAGTCACAACATCAGATGAATTAAGCCGGCGTGGCCCACAATCGGTTCATCAAATAAAAATAGACGCCCATCCATTTGAAGAAATAAATAAGTGCAGCAAAGCAACTTAGGTTGGGCCTAAGGAGAGCCATATAGGATCATGCTGGCTTTCTCCTTTTTTCTATTTTTTACATCAGACTCTGGGCCATTAGCATCAGCAATTTTAAAAACAGCCCAAACTCTAAGCCAGACGCTCAGCGACGGTTTTACAGGCCTTAGCTGCGGCCTGCGGGCTTAACTAGTTGCCTTTATTTTATATAAGCTACCCAGATTATAATATTTCCTTATTAAAAAAATTCTTCCAGTTTGTTGACGGACTCATACGTGTGGAACTCAATTTTAAACAAACGTGATAATTTTTTAAAAAAAATAAAGGATTCTATATTTCTATATCATTAATTATTAATCGAGCCAAACTTGGCACTTGGCACCAGTAAAAAAAGAAAGAAAGAAAGAAGCCAAAAGGTATAAAAAATAAAAGCAATAACGAGCAGAAAGGAGGTGGCCCAGTAAAAGACATGCAAAAAATCACTACTGGGTTCTCAACAACACTGATCATCATAGGCCCATAGTCAGAAACGCAACACAACCTACGTATGTACAATAAAACTTATGGAAACATTAAAGGACATGTGCTCAAAAGAATCATACAGGAACAAGGTAATTATTTATTTTTTTTTTGATTTATTAATGGTTTTGGTCGAGATATTATTATGGAAACATTTAAGTAAGTTTTATTTAAAAAGAAAAACATGTAGATAATTGATAGACGAACATAAATTTTCATTTTAAACAACTAAAAAGGAAGCCCAGAAAGGCCTACGTACGTACAATAAAAAGTTAAAATCTAGGGAAACATTATATAATACACTAACAAAAGAACAAGTTCAAAATCATAACAGGCTTTAATAACAGTTAATGGGTTTTGGTCGAGATTTATCATTTAGACATGCATGTACGTACGCACACGTAAATGAAAGACGAAAATAGAAATTGAAGGAAAAAACTAGTGTAAAAAGAAAGCCCATAAATTTTGGCGATAGAAAAATTAAAGGTATACGTACCCACGACGACAAAGCTCAAGCAGAATGTAAAGGCAGGGGCCTTTTGGTGGGGGCTGGGTGTTGAAATTCTCATACATGTAAGCATCTGGATTTTCGAAGCCCAATCCCTCAGTAGTGTTCTCAAGCCAACAAGTGTAATATTGAACGATATTCGGGTGGGAAACCTTCGCCATAGCCTTCACTTCCCTACTAACCACATCAAACCTTAACTCTGAATTCTTGAGACACACTTTCTTAACAGCGTATACTTTGCCATCAATTTTATGACAAGCCTTGACCACTACCCCATACCCACCCGTCCCAAGAACTCTCTTCTCTTCGAAATTGGTTAGGTAGAATGATGAATTGATTTGCATGATTGGGGATTTTGTTATGGGGTCAACTATAGTGTTGTTCTCCTTGTCTGGGCTTTTTGGAGTTTCCATCGTTCTCTCTGTTTTTGTTTTGTGTGAGGAGATGAAGGAATGCTATATTGCTATCGCAGGAAGAAGCTAATATATGGTACGTTACGTTAGTTACGTTATATATAAGAGGGGAATGAAGTTGTTGTTACTACCTTCTTTTTTTTTAATTTCATTTCATTTCGATTTTGTTGGGTGGTCAATTTGCTTGCTGAATTTCTTGTGTGAGGGGGAAAACAGGGAGCTAGCTAGAGAGTGGGAGTTGAAGGGAGAGAGGGTACAGTACTTGTCAGTTTGTGTGGGTTTTGTGCACCAAATTGTGTCAGGCACCAAATATTCCTTTCCTCCAGTATAATTGTACGTGTCCAATTTAATTTTCCACTTCCTTTTAATTTTATTTATTATTGCCTTGCATCTTAATTACTCGTATCGTTAGTTGGAGACGTCTCTACTTAATTTGATTACTTGTGGGACGGGGGGGAAAGGGAGAGAGTGGAAGGAAGCTAGGGTCTAGGGAGGAGGGAGATGCATGCAGTTACAAACTTACAGTACAACATGTTTAATTTTTTTTTGTTCTTTTGTGATGATGGGAATACTTTTGGTGGTCATGCTGTTTAAAATTAGTTATTGATATTTCAGATGAACTAATCAATTTCATTACTTTTTACATACAGTGTGCTAATTTAATTTCGGGAGTAAAACTAAAAAGGGGGAGAGTGGAGAAAGGGGGGAGGGATGCATGTACAACTAACTGTCAGTTTGTAATTATGATACAGCTTTTTGATTGGGTGGTACACTGGTACGTGTTTGGGATTGTGGGTGTCAGAAAGATCGAATTGGTTAGGGGTTATTTTGAACCTGCGAAAATTTGTACAGTATTTTTTTAATGAGGAATACAAGCAGGCTGAAATTTGAGGATTTCTGTGACTCTAGGCCATAAATTAAACTATATTTGTTCTCCCTTCTTCAGCTTTAACGGAGGGTCATTTAAATTAGTTTATTGACAAATTTCAAATGGTAACTAATCGATCAGTTTCAATATTTTTGCTAGTTTCAATAGCATTACATGTACATGTTTCTATGTTAATAGTAATTGTACTAATTAGTTCACCATCAAACAGCATAACATGGTCAAAAAGACATCCATAGTGGCACACCCAGTGAAGTGATTCAGTTACAGTAATTTCAATAAAACGAATTGTACAAGATAGTTTAGAAACTTCTTTTCCAAGTGTAACGTATCTCTGCCTTTCTCATTGTCTCTAACGTATCTCTGCTCTCGATCTCACCGCCCCTCTCCGAGTCACCCGCAAAGACCCCTCTCCGGCATAGCCAACAACCACGGTACAAAGGTTTTTATGCGGACATTGGTTGTTAACAATTTTTCATTGTAGGATATATGAGATTTCTCATGTAGGTACTAAGTGAGTCATCTTGAAAACAGTCTCCCGATTTCTCAAATCAGGGTAAGGCTGCGTACATCGAACTCCCTCAATACACCATTTGAGATGAGATCTATTGGGATTGTTGTTGTTGTTGTTCAAGGATAGTAGTAATCGCTAATTTTCTCCCTTTTGATCAAGGATGGTTGAGGACCTGAATATTGGGTAGGGTATATCCAATGTATAGTTTAAGAGAAAAAGAAAAGTGTCCAACATTATTGAGATAGAAGGAAATTTTATGGTTTATAAGTGTGATAGAGTCGATTCTGACCTGACTAAGAATCGAGCTCGTGCTTAGCTCCCTATATACGACTCGCATTGAGCTGACTTTCACCGAATTATCAACCAAATTTTGACTGACTTTGATCGAATTTGAACAACTTATTATGGCTAAATCGAGATGAGGTATGACGAATTATCCTATTTTGACTAACTTTCATGGATTTTGGCCAACTTTGACCGTTAAAACCTACTTTATTTTGACCGGGCTACTTACCTCGGCTCAAATTTACCTCGTTCTTATACGGCGCGACTTTGACTGAGCCGACTCGGATAACAAGCCGACTTTGACCCTACTTGAATCGAGCAGTTTCGAGCCAATTAGCTCGGTGGCCAGCTCTAAGTGTGAGCTAGCAAATAACTTTCGAGTTTATTAAGCTTTTAGTTGAACTGAGCTAGTTACACACTTACACTTTTAACAACTTATTATTATATAACTACAGTGCTCCTTTGGAACCCAAGATTGAGTACGTATCAGAGTATGCAGAGGAAAGTGACCAAACAGCCTTACAAATGCATGTCAGTATAGACTCAAGGTAGCATATAACGCTCTCGTATTACTCTTCCCCTGCTGTTAAGTCTGCCTACTAGCTGATTGTTGATGAGGTAATTGATAAACAAAAGGTCTAAAAGAGATAAAGATGATGTCTTGATGCTATCTTAAGTAGTGAAGTGTCGATATTGATGTTGGGGGAAAAAATATGGAGCTTAGACGTTCCAACTCTTTTATGTTTTTTTTTTTCGCGGAGGGCACCAACAGATATCATCCCTACTAGAGCTAATGTTTCTTGGAAAATTTGTATAGCTAGCATGAACTATGAGGTGTGTAGCGGGTACATGTAGGACAAGTGGTGCAGGACAAGTGGACAACAATGGAAAGAGGGTGGCTGGCATACAATAGGGACCTTCTTTTTTTTGGCAAAAGGGAAAATTAAGATTAAAGTACGGTGAAATTAAAAAGTTAAGTGTGGTACGAGACCATCCATTACATGAATTAATAGCAATGAAAGAATCAGGGTAACAGTTTGGGGCGATAGTGTTGCTACTACATATATTACATCTACCATCAGTCCAATGCACACCACCATAAAGAGCCTCCAACTGAGCCTAGGTACTAGCCATGATCTTGCTTCCAAAAGGTTGTGTTCGCCATTCCTTAGCAACGTGATCAGCTATAACGTTTGCTTGACAACCCTCGCTCACAAGTGCTACCAAATTTCGGACGACGAAACATAGACACATCACATGGCGGAGTGCATTGAATTACTTTTGCCTACCAAGAAGATTGAGGCTATGGATAGAATGTTTATAGCTACTCTCTGGGACATACGGGATTCGAGGGGCTGCATATAACTTAGTAGGAATAAAATGCTGCCTGATGAGGTAACAATGTTGTATGTGCAAAGAATTTTGTCCTAAGCTACCAAGCAGCAATTGAACGTACCAATAGTAACCCGTGAAATCCAACTAGCGCATAGAACAGCCTGCACCCCAAATGGAAGCTCAGAGCAGTTACTAAGCAAATTGGTTGCCAAGGTGATGGTGTATGTAGATCGAATACACAGTGAAGATTGAGGGCGACCTAGTGAGTTAGTGACTATAGCATTAGGTGCTGGACACAAGAACTTGGTGGCAGAGAGCGGCAGCGAAAGATTAATGTTGAATAAAGAAGAAGCAACGGTACACTTTTTGAATTTTTCTTAGTTTTTTTTTTGTGTTCATGTTCAGCTAAAGTTCAACCATCTCTCTTAAGCGGAGAGATTTGGTTTGATGAGTTTCCAGCTGAGACTGTTGATTGACTGCAAGACATTATTTGTAATTGTCTAATTATGCAAGTATGCAACTGTGTAAGACAAATTAATCTATTGTGGTTCTTATGGGATATCATTTTGAACAGTAAAGAAGACTAAACTAGGAGAACTTTGGAAATTCATTAGCTTTCAAATCTTCTATTTCTTAGCAAAGCTCTGCAAAGTTTTTTGTTGTCTTTTTTTATTTTTATTTTCTGAAATGGAAAATTACTAACTGGTTGAGAGACTGATTCACATTTTGTATAAATGGAATTTTTGTCATTACTGATGGCATGAATAAAGTTTGGCATATTTTTACTTTGATGCTTGAAAGGAGCTGAATATACTTGATACTGATGATACAGTGATACCTACTGTCATAGGTAGCACTGTAGCAGTATTTATTATCCGTGTTTTTCTTCTTCTTTTTTTTTTAAAAAAAAATTGTGTCATATTGTTGTTTGTGTTCGTTGCAGCTCTCATCTCCTATATTATTACGGCATCCAGCATATTTTGTTACTAGTTGGAGTCTGTTGTGTTTATTCCTGTTATAACTGTACCCTCCATGGGTGAAAGTGATGTAAGTATCCTATATCGTCCCCATGCAAAAGTAGTGTCAATAAGATGTAGTTAATCTTTGAGACAATTTCTGCTTTGGCTATGCAGAGGGATACTGCGACTGTGATATCTAATACTTTGCTGCTTTCTGGCATCACGACACTGCTGCATTCCTTCTTTGGTACTCGACTTCCATTGGTGCAAGGAAGCTCATTTGTATATTGTGCTTCAGTATTGGTGATCATGAATTCTCAGGATTGCCGTAACCTTGCTGATGAACATGTAAGCATAAATTCAAGTTCTCCTTACAAGCTCTCCATCATCATTCAAGAATGTTTCTCCAAATTTTAACATAGTTCATCAATTAAGTATGGTGACACTGTTAGTGACCAATTCTTCTCGATACTGGTGCCGTTTCATGAACAACAGAAATTCAGTGAGGGAACTACAAGGAGCAGTAATAATTGGTACAGTTTTCCAGAGCATATTGTGATTTAGCGGTCTATTGTCTATGCTATTAAGGTAGTGGGTGAAGTTTGCAAATGCCAGATAAAAATCAACAAGTTGAATTTCATTGCTGGTTATTACTGCAGTGTGGGGTTCTCCTGTAATCCTCCCAAAAGGGATTTTATTAGCATTTGAGACTAGCTTTGACCAGCTAATGTCTTAGATTATTCTGGCAAGTAATGAATTGAAGGTGTGAAATTCAATTGTCTTTTTATACAATATGCTCAAGCGTCCTGCATCACGTTGAGGTGATATAAGTTTGTGAGGATCCAACTCAAAATCAATTTGCAATGAGTGGACTGAACCCACTTAGTTATATACACCTCAAGGCCACTACAAATGAGCAATATGGGACACAAGTCACCACAATATTCCAACATATATGCATGTGAGTTTAGACTCAAGGTAGAATATAATGTTCTCTCCCCCTGCTGTTAAGTCTGCCTACTAGCTGATTGTTGATGCAGTAAATGATAAACAAAAGGTCTAAAGAGATAAAGATGATGTCTTACTATCTTAAGTAGTTAAGTGTCGATATTGATACTGACGGGAAAAATATGGAGCTTAGACATTCGAACTCTTATGTGCTTTTTTGCGGAGGGCACCAACAGATATCATCCTTACTGGAGCTAATGTTTCTGGGGAACTTTGTATAGCTAGCATGAACTATGAGGTGTGTAGCGGGCACATACCACATAATAAACTCTCGAAGTACCCTTCCCTGGTGCAGCACAAGTGCACAACAATGGAAAGAGGGTGGCTGGGATACGATAGGGACCTTTGGATGACGAAACATAGAAACATCACAGCCTGAGACTTGTAAACTATAGGCGTCAAGCAGGTCTTGATCGAACCCACAGTTTTGATGGCGGAGTGCTTTGAATTACTTTTGCCAACCAAGAAGATTGAGGCTATGGATAGATTCTTATAGATAGCTACGCTCTGGGACATACAAGATTCGAGGGGCTACATGTAACTTTATAGGAATATAATGCTGCCGGATGAGGTGACAATGTTGTATGTGCAAAAAAAATAAAAAATCCTAAGCTACCCAACAGCAACTGAAAGTACCAATAGTAACCTGTGAACGTGAATCAAAGTAGCACATAGAACAGCCTGCACCCCAAATGGAAGCTCAGCACAGTTACTAGGCAAATTGGTTGCTACTGTCATGGTGTATCTAGAATAGACAGTGAAGAATGAGGGCGACCTAGTGAGTTAGCTAGTGACTATGGCAGAGTTTTGATCCCAAAATGGAAGAAGCTTGAGCTCTTTTATGTGGACTGCAGTTACTCAGATAACATTAGGTGCTGGACACAAGAACTTGGTAGCAGATCGAGTGGCTGTGAAAGATTAAATTTGAATAATGAATTAGCCAATGGTTTTTGAATTTCTCTTGGTAAGTGCGTGAGATATAGTAGAGCACATAAATAGCTCAGTGTTCTCTCTTATTCAGCTAAAGTTCAACAATGTGAGTTTAACGGAGAGATTTGGTTTGCTGATGATGAGTTTCTAGCTGAAAGCCTGAAACTGTTGATTCGCTGTGCATGACATTTGTAATTGTCTAGCTATATGCAACAAATAAAATACCAACGAGCATAATGCTCATATGAATGTACTATTGCCATAGTATAAGTAGCAATTTGAATGTTGGCGGTAATAACAACCCGTTGGTGGCTTTAGTACTGCTACTGCCATAGCTAGTCTTCGTCATTGGTAACCAAGATGTCATGGAAAGCTTCATTCAGGAAAGTTGTGAATAAGGCTTCAGCTCATCAGCTGTTGTTAATGATCTGATAAGAAGACGGATGGTTGTTCCTGGCTGATTTGCCATCCTATACTACATGCCTCGACTCCGAGCCTGATGCATGCTTGGACTTCTGCAGGCTTGAGTAATTAAATAGAGACTAACTTGATAAAGGGTCGATATGGTTTCCCTCATTCTGGCCCTTAAGGCGGATCATAATGCAAAGCTTTTACTGGCTAGTACAACTTTCCATTTAGGACGAGACAGAATGGGCGGGCACGAGCGGTCTAGTGTTTTCCATTC
Source organism: Pharnaceum exiguum (assembly GCA_900322385.1). Classification (NCBI taxonomy): domain Eukaryota; kingdom Viridiplantae; phylum Streptophyta; class Magnoliopsida; order Caryophyllales; family Molluginaceae; genus Pharnaceum; species Pharnaceum exiguum. The sequence continues at coordinate 151,491 of ONZK01002138.1, read as the reverse complement.
TGATTTGTAAGTTCATCACTATATTACTGGTGACAAATAAGTTTGAACGGAAATCTTTGTTTCAGTGACAAAGCAATAAGCATACAAGACTTGAGTGCAAAAGATTAGCTATATATCCCGTATATGCCAACAAGAGATTCAGACTAAGCATAGATATATAGGAGTAGCAAATAGTTGATTGGAAATTGTAATTGAAAACAGCGAGATGCATGTACTTGACACTTGTTCTTTACAATTACAACGTAACAACTCTCAAATTTCCCTCGGTTACTCCGTATTGGTATAAATTCGATGTCTCTATTTTGGATGTTCATCGCTTTCCTTCAGATAGCATTTATTCGTAAAGTATATCTCCACGAAAGCGATGGACAAGCAAAAGAACCTTCACATAGTAGTTTTCCCATGGCTAGCATTTGGGCACCTATTACCATTCCAAGAGTTGTCCAAAAGTTTAGCTTCTAAAGGACACCGTATTTCCTTTGTTTCTGCCCCATTTAACCTCCAACGCCTCCCAAAGATTCCTGACGATTTAGCCTCACTAATCAACCTAGTCCCTCTCCCGCTGCCCCCTGTTCAAAACCTTCCCCCAAATGCTGAAGCCACTACTGATTTACCCTTTGACAAGGTAGGACTTCTCATGCAAGCCTACGACAGCCTCGGAGGTCCTATGAGGAAGTTTCTTGAAACTTCATCCCCGGTGGACTGGATCATCCATGACTTCAATCCCTGGATTGCACCCATAACAGATTCTTTTGGTATCCGGAAAGTGTTCTTTGCAACCACTAATGCATGGAGCATATCAGTTGCCGCACTTCTACCGAGCACCAACGCACTCAAAGAAGAAGATAGGCAGAATGGTCTTTTTGATCGTCTTCTAGACGAGAAAAAGAATTTTGTAAATACTAATGGAGTCTCAGTGGCGACAAGACTCACAATAAAAGGTTGCGATGTGATCGGTGTACGCAGTTGCATGGAGCTTGAAGTTGAGGCCATACAATTGCTAGAAAAGTTGCATGGCAAGCCTGTTGTTCCTGTGGGGATGTTGCCAGCCTCGGTGGAAGGAGAAGAGGAAGGGGAGACGTGGTTGAAGCTGATATGTGGCTGGCTGGAGAGACAAAAGAAAGAGTCTGTTGTATACATAGCCCTAGGGAGCGAGACAGCACCTAGTCAAGAGCAACTAACTGAGTTGGCTCATGGGTTGGAAATGTCTGGGGTGCCCTTCCTTTGGGCACTAAGGAAACCAATGGGCAGCTCATTGGAGCTTCCGGAAGGTTTCGAAGAGCGAATCAAAAGCTGTGGATTGGTGTGTGAGAGTTGGGTACCTCAGCGTAGGATACTAAGTCATGAATCTGTAGGGGCGTTCTTGACTCATTGTGGTTGGAGTTCTATCATAGAGGGCCTTCATTATGGGAAGCCACTTCTCATGTTGCCTTTTGTGTTAGACCAACTGCTAAATGCAAAAACTATGGAAGAGAAGAAAGTTGGGTTGAGAGTACCTAGGAATAACGAAGATGGCTCGTTTACGAGAAACACAGTGGCTGAGACAGTGACAAGATTGCTACAACATCAAGATGGTGAGATCTACAAAATTGAGGCAAAGAAAATGGGTAAAATTTTCGCAGATGAAACCTCGCATAGCCATTATATGGACAAGTTTGATCAGTATCTTCGGACTAATAGACCTAGACGCGAGTGAAGCAGATGGGGCAAAGTGGCAAACATATTTCTCGCCCGTGAGAACTTAACTATTTGATGGGTGGCAAAACCTCTTTTATCGCCGTCCATGAATGATCCTTTTGTTTCGCCGATAAAAAAACGTATAATCGAATTGTTCGCTTTTAAAGTTGCACTTAGTGAACTAGTTCTTGCTTGTCATCAATTTGTCATCTTCAAGACTTTGAATTAACAGAATACGAAATTCTGGCTTTCTGCTCTCATAAGTCATAAAAGTCTTTTGAACTTTCGACCAGCTTGTGAGCATGCATGTTTCCATCACCTTGTTGATTTTCACCAAGTGGTATTAAACCTAATCAAATTCTTTAATTCGTGTCTCTTCGCATGCGCATACATTTTTAAAAGCGATGAGGGGATGCAAATAGGATGAGGGGATCAAATAGAATGGGAAAGTTTAGGGTGTGTTTTGTTCGGAAAAAATAATAAGAAATGAAATTGAATTGAACCGGAAAAAAAAAACAAAAAAAAACTGAAATACTACTAATAAAACACAGCCTTAGTACGTCCAAGAGGCAAGAACGCTGTGTCAAAGCTTAGCATGTTGTCAATTGTCCATATTTCTTTTTTATTTTTCAAGCATTGGAAACAGAAGTCTTCTTCCACTTTGTACCTATCCTACACAAACTTGTAGTGGCACAATAGCTTTTTATTATGCATCTTTGTGAAAATTAATGACTTCCTTGTCCTGACTCTTTAATGATTTAATCACTGCTGTTGCTTCGGATGTTTTACGAATCACGACTTACAATCTCTTCAAGGTACCGTGTGAAATTTCTCAATTTCTAAATCCAACAAAAGAAAATTTCAGCAGCAGGGTTGATTTTTATTACTTAGTTAAACTTTTTCTAAATATCTATCCTCGTTCATTTCCCCTCTCTTTCACCCGTAGTACACTAGCTCTACTACAATATTACTACTAAGGTAGATGGAAAGAAAAAACTATGACTATCAATCTACTAGACACTGAGGCACACTACAATACTAGTTTTTACTTACCTCGAGGAACCATGGAACAACCAACCTCAATTAGATGTCTCATCTTGAGTTATTGACTATCTTTCCCCTACTATGGCGTAATATATTATGTAATATATAATATATTGTGTAATATATTATGAAACCCTAATATATACTACAAAACCATACGACAAAGCTTAAGAAGAATATATAAAGGCAGAGGCTTTTTGGTGTGCAATTTTTTCTACTCTCTGTTTTTGTGTGAAGAAAACTCTGTGGGAGATGAACGAATGGTACGGTATGAATAAGCTAGGGTACGGTACGGTATATATAAGAGAGAAAATGGTTAAATTATTTTGTCAGTAAATAATTGGTTAGGGATTTTAAATTGGGAATACTAGACTGAAATTTGCTCGTAAATCGATCAATCTTTATGTTTAACAATTATTTGTAGAATATGGTTTGATTGAAGAGCGTATGAAATGATTAACCCGTAAGAGGCTTTCTGTGACTCTAGGCTAAATGAAACTGTAGTTGTCATCCCATCTTCAGCTTTAACAAGAGGAAAAGATCAATTGGACGGGGGATCATTGAAAATAATTATTGATAAATTTCAAATGATAACTAATCGATCGGTTTCAATTCTTTTGCTAATTTGCATAGCATTACACGTTTTTTTTTTTTATGTTATTAGTAATTGTATATGATTCCTTCTTCCATTCAAGTATAGTCATTACTAATTTCTTCCTTTTCAATTTCAAGGATCGTTAAGGACTTGAGTATTGGGCAGAGTATATACTTAGTTTAAGAAGAAGAAAAAATGTTATATATTGTTTAGATAGAAGGAAAGTGAATGATTTAAAAGTATGAGTAGAGCTGGCCACGAGCCGACTTTAAGCTGACTAAGGATCGAGCTCGTGCCCAACTCTCTCTATACAGCTCAAATTGAGATGACTTTAACCGAATTTGACCGACTAAATTTTGACTGACTTTGATCGAATTTAGACGACTTATCTTAACTAAGTCAAGACGAATTGGACTAAATTTTCTGATTTAGACCGACTTTCATGGACCTTGACCGACTTTTACTAGATTAGACCGACTTTAACTGCTATAACTGACTTTGACCGAGCTACCTTCCCGATTCAAAATTAGCTCGCTCTTTTATCATTCGACTTTGACCGACTCGACTCGATCAACAAGCCGACTTTGACCCGACTTGAACCGAATGGTTTCAAGCCAAGTTAACTCAATAGCCAGCTCTAAGTGTGACCTAGTAAATAACTCTCGAGTTTAAGCATTGAGTTGAATTGAACTAGTTACAATTTTGACCACTTATATATAACTACTCCTTTGGAACTCAAGATTATGCAGAGGAAAGTGACCAAACAGCCCTTTATATGCATGTCAGTTTGGACTCAAGGTAGAATATAATGCTCTCGCGCGTATTACTCTCCCCCTGCTGATGTTAAGTGTGCCTACTAGCTGATTGTTGATGCACTAAATGATAAACAAAAGGTCTAAAAGAGATAAACATGATGTCTTACCAGTTGGGCTTTGGTGTTCCATAACCGTGTCTCATCTTGTGTGTCACTTCAATTTGGACCGTTCGTGATTTGTTTTTAAAAGATTGAGTGGCACACAAGATGGGACACGGTTATGGGACACCAAAACCGCTTTGATGTCTTACTATCTTAAGTAGTTAAGTGTCGATATTGATACTGGGGGGAAATATATGTGGAGTTTAGACATTCCAACTCTTATGTGTTTTTTTGCGGAGGGCACCAACAGATATCATCCTTACTGGAGCTAATGTTCAATGGCGGCTGAGGTGCGGTGCGAGTGGCCTGCTCGCACAGGGCCTCAGTCGCAAAAGGGCCTCACGCGACGCAAAAGCACAAATTTCGACGCTTTAAAGGGTCAATAAAAAACTGTCGATATGTGTATTGACGCTTTTTTAGAGTCGAAACAGTATTTTGACGCTTTTTAATGTCAATCTGAGCGTTATAAAGGGTAAACCATTGAGCCTTTTTTAAATTGTCAGGTCTGTCGAATTTTTGACGCTTTTTAGCGTGGAAAACCTTATATTGTCGCCTTTTAGCGTCAAAAATTGATAATAAAGGGCCAATTTTAGGGCCTCAATTTTTTTAGTGTAAAGTTTAGGGCCTTAATTTGGCTTATATCACAGGGCCTATACTTTGTATAAGCCGTCCCTGCTAATGTTTCTGGGAAAATTTGTATAGCTAGCATGAACTATGAGGTGTGTAGCGGGCACATACCACATAGTTAATATACTCTCGTAGTACCCTTCGCTGGTGCAGGACAACAATGGAAAGAGGGTGGCTGGGATACGATATATATGTCCTATATATGTCGCCACCACAATATATACATGGATGTACATGCATGGTGAACCCGCTAGCACTGTAATACTTATACATACAGTCATACAGATCATATACTAAAAGTCCACAAACCCAAACTAAACTAGTTTAAACAAATTTTCATAATAGTTCAACTATATTAAACTAAATTTCCAGAAAAGAAAGGAATTTGTTGCCATTTGATCATTACTCTTCTTTAATTGATTATGTTTTAATTTGATTCCCATCGGAAACAACCTCTTTAATTTCTTAAACAGGGATAAGGTTGCGTACATCATGACCCGAGTACCTCCATTTAATGGGAATTTACACTCGATTGTTGTTGTTGTTTCCCTGAACAGAAGAAAAAAATTCCCCAAATAGTAATACTCAAAATGTTCTGACGATTTGTGAGTTAATTATTCGTTGTGTTGACCATTATTGGGAAGAAGAGCGCAGCTAATTGCTTGATTGCAACACGGTACGTACACCACGATACTAATTCGTGTCCTCAACTTAAAAATTGAAAAAAAGAGAATCTAGTGTTGATTGATTACACTTTACACCTATTTGTAAAGGGACTATATAAGATAATCAAGTGTATAAGGAAGATATATTTAAGGATTTATAAAAATAAATCATAAATACTAATCCATGAGAGAGTTCGATACAGAAGTATGGCACACAATTGTCGCCGATATAATCTATATTATATACTAAGAGAGGCTACGGATAGAGAAAATTGAAAAATCCCTTCCTTTTATAATCCGACTAATGCTTAGGTGTAAGCTATGGGTTGGATGCAAACTCCAGTTGAACTATAGATTGCCATATATTAGTGTATTTTTTTGTTTTAAAATAAAAAACTTGCAAAAACGTTTTTTTTTAAAAAGAATATAAGATCTTGCAAAATCTGTAACATTGAGTATTTTCGGAAAAAATCAAGTTGTACAATATAAATTCAGAAATATTTAGTCAAGGATCTTTTCTACAGAATATGCAAGAAACGTCTAAAACCGAAATCCAATATCAGAAAGAAAATTGTATATTATAATATACACATTTGGTAAAAAAAATAAATAGACAATCTGATAAAACCAAAACAGAATTTTAAAAAAGATTTTTTTTTCTTTACGACTTGATGGAGGAGATTTTTTTTTTTTTTTGAAGGGTGATGGAGGAGATCTTAGAGAAGCTTTATTAGAAGGAAACTAAAGGAAACAAAATACATAGATTAGAAGGTCAAATAGTGAATCGTACTATTGTAGCCCTTTACCCTCTGTTTCAATCTACCCCTCCTCCCTGCCCTCCGTATACCCTCTCATCTCCATTGTCATTCTATAATTTTGTTATTTGTTTAAATTACTAATTTATTCTTTTTTACTGCTTTCAGGTTTGCAGGGAGTGACATGCCTATTACTGATTATTTTCTATATGTCTTAACAACTTTAGGTGAGTAATAGTGATATTTGATTGCCTTTTTAAATTATGCTTCGGAATTATGGCGTTTTGAGTGGGAACTATATATCTGTTGATTTGGTTTTGTTAAGAGTTTGTATGGAGCATATTATGTTACTCGAATATGGTGACTTCGCTACATGTCAGATCCACTTTTTTCGTTTACTCATGACTAACAATTATGCTTGATGTGTAATGCAGATGTGGATTGCAAGAATGTGACGAATATGGTTCATCAATTGTTCATCCCAAGTTCTTCTTAGTACCTTATTATTAGATGTTGGAAGATGAATAATCTTCCTATATGTCGAAGGTGGAAAATAATAACGCTGACAAATATCTAATTGAAGGTGGAAACAAAATACTCAAAATCAAGTACATCAATTGTTCACCGTGTCTTTCAATTATGCTTAATTTTGGTCATGAGAAACAAATGGAGTCTTAAAAAAATCTGCAAATTATTCCCTTTACTTTGGTTGTTTCGCTGTCAGCTGTTTATATTTTTGGAAAATTTTCTGGTGCCGTTTAAGTATCTACTCCGTAGACACTTAGAATAGTAACACTAAAAACAAGCTATATAGGCATATAGCTAATATTGAATGTATCATCTATGCAGTGTATAGACTTTGATCGAGTACATGCAACTATACAAATATGTAGTGATGTCAAAATAAAAGTGGTTCATTCTTTTTACTTTTACATGAGTTGATATAATACTGTAGGTTTAATGACCGTGATTTTAGTTCTAACTTGCAATCTTACAGGTATGCTTTTGAGGTTTGACAACGAAATCAAGTATTGCCAGTTCAACTTGCCATCTTTGCAAGTTACCGAAATACCGATTACCAAATGAGCTGAGTTGAGTGACCGTTCGTGCCGAGTAGAAATAGACCTCAATCACCTCATATATACAAACACATTCCACAAGGGCCAAGACCTACTCTCAGAGTCTCTAATAGCTACAAAGACAAAGAGAACTAGAGATTGCATTAGATAGTATTTAGAAACATACTTGATTGCAAGCAAATCACTGCCAAAACAAATCACGAAGAACTTCTCCTCATGAGTGTTGCTTAAACAATCTGGTGAAAGTGCTCTAAAGAATCAGAAAGCTACTCTTCAATAAACTAAACTCACTCCAATGCATCCCATCCACCAATCTACAAGCGCATAGTGACATAATTATAAATGATGTTTTCTAATTCATGATGAAAATATATTCACAAGTAAAATTCAAAAACTAGAGAAGTGACTTATCTCATGATAATACCTTCTGATTCAATTCACCTTTAAAAAAGACAAATAAAAATTACATACAATGATATAAATCGAAACAAAACTAACTGAGAGTGCTAAGACAGAGAGAGTTTGAAGAATAACGACGAAGGACAAATTAAACAAGTGACAACAAGAGATAGAGAGCTAGAGATGAATTAAAAAGAGAGAGACAACAAGAGACAGTAATTCGAATCTGTGTGAATGAAAGAAAAAAAAAAGGAAATGTTTAGATATTTTTTAAATTTTTAAAAGAAAAGGATGGAAGCTTAATTAAGATTTCAATTAATTTTATATTTTAAAAGAAGGAAGCAAACCGCAAACAAAACATCAAACGTGTCAATTGCACACTATTCCAAATGTCCAATTTAGTTTATTTGAACTCAATACAGTTAAGTTTTCAACAGTTCAATTCAATACGGTGTTAATTTTTTTTAAAAAAAAATTCAGTTATTTCAAGTTCAGCTCAATATCTTACAATTTTATAATTACAATTCAGTACTATCAGTTCAGCTCAATATCATACAATTCAGATAATGTATTGCATGATATCGTTTCTAAATATATTTAAAATGACAGTTTTATGAAATAAGTGAATAGGGTTGAGGTTTCATAATTGACTGGGCCGCTTAGCGGCACAGTCTAATTTGAAACATCAACCCTATTTTAATTAATAAAATTATGTGTATAATTTTATTTGAGAAGTTAATGAAAAAAATGAAAATAATTACAAATAGGGTGCACTACCCCCACTAAACTACTAGGGTATCTTTTTAAAAAAATATGAAATATATTTATTAAAGATTATTTTTCATTAATTAGACCTTAAACTTTATAAAAAATTGAATCAATAAATTAAACTCCTTACAACTCAAAATCATTTATTTTTCAAAGTTCACTTCAGTTTAATTGGGAAAAAAATTATTCGTATGTTGATTGCTTAAATTTTAAAAACTACAATCAACAGAACACAAATCAACAACAATTTTTAAAAAAAACACTAAATTTGAAAATAAATGGTCTAACATAAAAAATACATTTAAATTAGCATGGTACAATAACTTTTCATCATATAAGATTTATTAATACAACATAATCAATAATTAATAACTATGAAAATGTTTATTTTCAAAAACCATGCATCGCACGGGTTCTGCACTAGTATAGTGATATGTCACCCTCTTCAAGAAATAGGAAAAGAGAGCCCGGATGTAAAATGAGTGAGCCCGAACCACTTTGAAGTTAATTGGGTATTTGGGTGTAAAATTTAAGCAAAATTGTTGGGAATAATCTCTACTTGGGCCAATTATGCCGAAATAATCTCAACTTCAAAAATTGTTGGGAATAATTCCTACTTGGACCCGTGTAGCCCG